>VDFB02384320.1:98751-151165 GCA_007258455.2 Sequoia sempervirens
TAATTCAACATTTCAATATCATAAGAGAAGCTATAAGCATTGTTACTGTTTTGAATTCATCCGGTGGGTTGCCCACATTGAAAGTTGTGAAGAACCAAATAGTCACTAAGGCAACCGGTTCTGTTTTCGACAAAAGAGCCATGATAATTAATGATATCATTGAATTGGATGCAATATTTGCTTCAATGGTTATTGGATATAAAATCTATCACTCGAGCCAGGATAACTCTGTATCCGATACTGCAATCTATGCATCTTATCAAATGGTCAAGGAAAATGCAGAATATGACTTATGTGAGTTACTTTAGAGCTAGCTAATTGAAAATCTTGGTAAAATCAAGAAGGATAAGAAGAACTCTTTCGAGTATGGCAATCTACTATTATGTCAATTCTTCTACTTCATGAATGAAGTTCTAGGAGTTGGTAGAGTGCAATGGGAAGGTGACAGATCGATAGCTATTCAAATCAAAGACATCTTAAATAGAATTGGTGATAGCAAAGCAAGGATAATTGTTATCTGGGGTTACTTCAAAAGCTTCTAGAGTGAAATGCAAGCTAGGGAAAGGATTCCTAAATCTATTGTGGAAAAATATAAGGACACTATTTGCTTCATGGTTGACATTGATCAGTGTTTGATGAAAGCAACAAAACCTAGAATAGTCTGGATAATGCCTATGGGATATGAGGTTGAAGAACACATTTTGGAGTTGTATGCCCAACACTTGTTGAGTAAACCTCAGGATCCGATGGAAGAAAGGTTTGGTAACTTTGAAGAGAAGAATATGCAAGTGCATGCAAAACTAAAGAAGCCTATGATAGTTTGGAAGGTGAGAAAGGAAGTTGAAGCTTTTGCAGAAAGCATCGGTATATCAGTTGAAGCAGTGAGGGAAGCTAGGAAGAAAAGAGAACAAGCTGAAGAAGGGGAGTCTACTAGAACTGAGTCAGCTAGTCCGACATCATCCTTTGCTAGATCTAGATCTACAAGGAGCTCTGCACTCTCATTCGGTTCTACAAAGAAATCAAGCCCTGTTAAAGCTCAAGTCAAGATATTCGGAAGAGAAGGAAAGAGGAAGAAGGATAAAAGTGCAAGAGTCTATGTTGTTGTTGAGGATGATGAAGAAACTAAATCAGATGAAGAAGTAAGAGAAATCAAGCATAAGGGAACAAAGGCATCAAAAGTATCTAAGGACAAGCCCTCTGGTGAAGAGAAAGCAAAGAAAAAGGTGAAAATTGATAGATCGGGTATGACTATAGAGGAAGTGGAAAAAGCTTTAATTAAGGATGGTAATCTCAAACCACTTTTTGAATGGTATGACACTTTTGATAGTGCTAGTCAGAGAACCATTGAAGAATCCACAATAAAATATTTGAATATTTTCAATATGAATCTCATTGAAATAATGTTAGAGTTACCTAAAGGGTTATATGAAGTCTTAGAAGTGAGGAGAGTGAATGCAAGAACTGAAGATGAACAAATGAGAGAATGCATACTTGTCGATCTATGTTTGATAATGTCAATAGAAGAAATGAAGAAAATCCTCAATGATGCTAAAAAGGATTTTAAGAGCAAAACAAGGGTGAATAAGCTTATGATCAGACAAACTAAGTAGCAAAAGACACTGAGAAAATTCTTAAGGAAGTTATGTTGAAGAACATATATAACGTTGTCTTTGAAGAAACTCATGATGAAGATGTTCCATCTGGTCAAAAAATTGAAGAAATGAAAGAAGACATGATTGAGGACACTCAAAATCCTCTAGATATGCAAGATACTAAAATTCCCATGGAGACTGAAGCTCCTAAAGATATGTCAGTTGAAGAAATAGAGATTCCCAAAGCTAGGCAAGAATCTATGGTTGAAGAAAAGAAGACTGAGGCAAAGGAGGTTGCTATGGGAGCAAGAGACACTACAAAGGTAGTGAAGAAGTTTTTAGAAGAACAACAGGAGGAGTTTGATTTGATCCTGAATTTCTTGAAAGTCCTATCAACTTGGCCACTTTATCTCCTATTTAGAAATTTAAGGTAGCATCATTTGCTCAGGCCAAGGCAAGGAAGGAGATATTGAAATCTCACATTGAGGACAATGAGATGCTAAGTCTTGCATCTGGTATCTTGGAGAAAATCATGCCCACATATGTCAAGGACTCATTTGATTCTCCCTCTGGTCAGCTGAAGAAACTTATCAACTCTGTAAGTACTCACTTTGAGTCTCTTGAAAAGTCAGCTAAGGATAAGGTCCAAAAAGAATTTGATGCAAACAGGTTCATTAGATTGAAGTGTATGATTGCTAATGATAAATCCTTGTTAGCTACTTGTGAAAATAACATTCAAGGTGCATTATCTGAGGGTGGAAATATCTACAAGTCATGATTATCTTTGTCAAAATTCACTGAGGTCACTAAGAAGAAAATTAAGGAATATGAGAAACAGTTAGCATACTCAAGCCTTTGATCCTCTAACCATTTCTATGAGTAAGCAAGAAGGTCAAGTTATATCCCTACTTGAAAAAATTAAAAGCTTGAAGCATGAAAAAGACTTAATTGTTGAAAGGGTATGTGAGCTCAGAGGAATAATTGGTCCTAAAATGGAGACAATGCTTAGTGCATTGAAGGAAGCAAAGGATGCTATGGCTGTTAGTGATCCGAAAAATCTTGAGTCAGCAGAGATGCAATCCTACTTGTTTTGTGGTCACATGACTATTTTGGAGAGTCTCAAGAAGGGTTGGGACACTAGTTTAAGTTTGTTGAAGAACACTTTTGTAGATATATTCAAATCCATGTAAGTTAGAAAGGCATGTTTGTACATATACAGTTTGTTCATAAAAAAATTGTATGACTTTTGGTATGTGGATTCCCATATTTTTCATTGATGTCAAAGGGGGAGTATGGGGCAATGAAAAATGTCAAATCATCTCAAGGGGAGTTGTGATTAATTTTTTTTGAAGTTTTGAGGATTGCAGTGTATTCATGTTGGTACTGATTCTGACACTTAGTCATTTTTCACTAAGTGTTGCCATCAATGCGAAAGGGGGAAATTGTTGGAAAGAGACACTACACAAGTCATATGGTGTTGTCATTGATGGAAAACCTAGTCAATAATCATATCCGCACTTCAGTATTTACTCGTACCAGAAGT
Source organism: Sequoia sempervirens (assembly GCA_007258455.2). Lineage (NCBI taxonomy): Eukaryota > Viridiplantae > Streptophyta > Pinopsida > Cupressales > Cupressaceae > Sequoia > Sequoia sempervirens. The sequence goes on from VDFB02384320.1 coordinate 101,887, forward strand.
CAGATTGAAGATATGTGTTAACTGTCAAAACTAAAATAGGGCATCCAACAGAGTTGTGTACATTGGCTCATATGTAATTTCCTGTTATCATTTTATGTTATGGATCTTAGGGAAGGTCTTTTTATGTATGAACTATGTTATCTTTGAATCATAGGGCCTTGTATTGATTGGTGTGCAAGTTAGAAGATCCAATTTATTGATTTTTAGTCTAACAGTGCAAAAAGGCCGACGAGTTGAGTGTAGCATGTTGTGGATCTTTGAGGCATAAATGTTTAAGGTGTTTCATGTTCGAGGATGTTGTTTAGGGTCCTTACTATGTTTTGGCCGACATTGGTTGGTGCACATTCATAATTATTTATGGATTAGGCTGATAGTTTGTACATATTTTATATTTTGTTAAAGTTGACATGCAGTTGATGTAATCTCTAGTTGTGGATATATATAATCGATTATTCATATCATTTTGATGTGTGTTGTGATATGATGTAAAAGTTAGAAGGAATATAGATCGATTATGCGCAGTTTCACTTGCGTAGAACAAAGATTGGTTATTCTAATTAAAGCAGATGAAGTTTCAAGAGCATAATCAAACAAAATATGAAGAATGCTATAAATGTGCTTAATTGGAACTATACTCAGGAATTAGCAAATGCTATCTCATAGTTCATCCACTCCAATTGTCTATCTATGACTGTAAGACAGTGTGTCTTCCTTGGGAAACAATCCTTTTGTATTTGAGCAGTGAGCTCTAGGCAGTGTGCCTGAATGAATGTGCATTCCCCATTTGTAACACTTATTTTGAGTATACTCATATTGTGAATTAATTTCCACTGTCGTTTTTCCCCTAACAGGGTTTCCACGTAAAAAAACCTTGTGTTATGGTGTTGTGGTTGATTGCCTTGTGTTCTTGCATCTTTCTTTTGGTTCAATGCTATAAGTGGTTTAAAGATCAAGTTAATAAAGTTAAATTTTGCATAACACTGATTCACCCCCCCTCTCAGTGTTCCTTGATTCCAATAGAAAGTACGAAGTATAGTTAAGAATAACAAGGAATTAACTAATCAACCTGATAAATATGGTTTTATGTGATGACATAAGACATAAAGAGCTAAACTACTAAAATGACAAGAATAATACTTTAACTTAAGAAGATGGAATTTGAAAAAAACAAAGGTGGTGGAAACCAAACTTACGATCAGTCTAGCCTCCTGCAAGCTCCACACAAATGTAAAATCTACACACAACAAAATGGGGGAAAATGTTGGGGTTGTTTTGGGGCTTGCCGTAGTCAAACCCCTATTTCGATGTTCCCACCTCCACAGAAAGCCAAGATAGCCACAATAGAGAAAGAATGTGATAAATAAAGTATTGAAAGAAAGTACTACCAAGCAATGCTAACAACAATATGCTATGTAAATCAAATAATGACACTAAATGAAATGGATATCACCTCCCCAACAAGATTCCCTCAAGCATTTGAAGGGAGATATGAGCTTGCTAGCTTATAGATGCTACAATTGCCACAACAACGTGAGGAGAAAAAACAACAGAGTTTTGACTTGGAGCTTCAACAATGGAGAATACTGCGAAAATGAAGTGTGTAGAAGCTAGTGTGATTGGGTGAAGTTCAAGAAGATGTGTAGAAGATCGAATGAATGAAGAAGATGTTTTGAGGATGAATAGAAACCCAAAAGAGTTGTTCGAGGTCGGTCAAGGGTGTAGGGGCATTACTCTTCATCGTCAATGGAGAAGTATAATGCCTCTATAGATTCTAGAGGTGGGAATCTTGTAAGGATTGTAGTGCATTGTGCAGATGTACACACGCTACACTAGCGTCCCTGATAGATATTCCCCCATCGACACTACAGACAACCACCAAGTGGGTGGGAAGCGAATGGATGAGGTGGAAAAGCATCATCAGATTTTATTTTTCTAAGGTAAGGGGGTGTAAATGGGGAATTTGCAAGGGGTACAAATTCACTCGATTACAATGCTATTCCACCTCATTTGTCTACTTTCCCTCCATTTGGCAGCTTTTTGTAGTGTCAGTGGGGGAATTTTTGTCGGGGATGCTAGCATGGTGCATGGATGTCTGTGCAGTGCGCTGCCATCCTAATAGGATTCCTGCCTTTGAAATTTGTAGAGGTGTTACACTTCTCCATTAACGATGAAGCGTAGTGCCCCTATTCCCTTGACCGAACTCAAATGGATCTTTTGGTCTCCTATTTGTCTTCAAAACTATTAATGTAACTTTCATCATGGCTGATGACCACAACCAATCATTTTTTTTCTCTTATTATTAATATATCTTTCATTGTGGCTAAAAATATTTTTAATGCACTTACAGGTAACTTGCCAGTTTGGAGCTTGTCATTCATAGTATTAATGCCATTATACCATGACTTGTGGGGCTAAGCATTGGTCCTTGCAACTAAATCAAAAGCATGAATAATGCATAAAATAGGTAGTGGCAATATATATTTTCTCTCTATATTTTTTTTGGTGATATCTCTATTCTTTGGCTTCTTTTCAATGGGCTCGAGGCCTTTTTCCAAAAATATTTTTAAAAAATTTGTAAAAAAATTTCTACTATTTGTATTAGTTAAAGATTCTTTACAAGGTTTTTGTCATACCATTCGATAAATATATATAAATTATGTTTGATAATAGTTATTGAAATGTTAACAAATAGTTTTTTAGGTAAATATGTATAATCTTAAGAAAATGTTAATATGGATGTTTTGGAGATCCTATGTCAATTGTAATTTTTTTTATTATATAATTTAATAGAAATATTTTTAAATTTAATTTTAGATAATAATATTTATTATATAAAATAATTGATTATAAAATGTGTGCTCATTATATTGAACACCTTTGTATATATTGGACGCCATATTTATTTAACAATGTAATAAATAAAATAGTTATGGGGAATTAAACAAGACTTGACTAGAATAAACTGGGCTAATATTTTAAGCAAAAGATTGACTATCTGGACACCCTCCCCAAATGGTTGGATTAAGTTAAACTTCGATGGTTTCTCAAAGGGAAACACATGAGTAGTTATTACAAGAGGTTTTTTAAGGGACCATAAAGGTAGATCTATGGAAGGCTATGCCAAAATTCTGAGGATTGCTACTAGCAGTGAGGCTTAAGCCACTATTGTGTGGTGGGGATTAAGAAGGGCTAAAGAAATTGATTTTAAAAAACTAATAATAGAATGGGACTCTAAGCTGATTATTGAATCTCTTAAGGGTAATCTTGAAGCCCCCTGGAAGATTCAGACTCTAATTGAGGACAAAAAAAGGATGATCAATTCTTTGGATCAATTCTTAGTGCAATACACTTTCAAGGAGGGGAATAAAGTAGTGGATGCTTCTTCTAATGTTGGATTATCCTATTGGAATTTTGAGAACCTTTCTTGACAAATCAAAGTTTGTGTCTCTGATGATCGACTTTGAATTAGCAATTCGAAGTTCAATATTTAAAGGAGTAATGATAGTAACAACTAGTTTATCTCTTGGAGCTTTGACTTTGGTTGCCTCTTGTGATAATATTTTATTTTTTGCTCCTTTTTAAATTTTGAATTCTCTTGATTTATGAAAATATTTCAAATGAAGAATGGGAATGAGACTTGAATGGGTGACCCCCCTGGCCAGCTAGTTCAAGATCTTAGGTCACGCGGTCCTTTTTCATCAGATGGTGTTCTCTATAAATTTATGTGTTGGGTAAGGGGGACAATCTTGAAAAGACTAAGGTTTTATTTAATAATAATTTTGCGGAGGAGATTATTAATCAAAAGGATTGCATTGATACACCAAAGGACATAAACAATAATAATTCTAGGAATAATTATTCCAAGTTCACATATATTAAAGGTCGGGTGGTTTTGATTTGATTAAGCTTAATAGTAATCATAAGTTAAAAATTATTTGCATCAATACTTTTTTCCTTGTCAACTCTTGGAGTAATTATAAGGGGGCCCTCTAAATGAATTATATGAAAACTACAGATGGTGTCATATTCTCAGCCACCACGATAACAAATCAAACTTAAACACCATAATTTATTTCCTTGGTGGGCGGTTACTTCACATGAGCTATGGGTCAAGTGTCAAAAAATTAAAATGATCTGGCCTAAGATTTAGCCAATCTTTAGTCCTAATGTGCAAATTATTAAGGGATGTTCCTTTTAGAATAAGGAATATTTTTATCTTCCTTTTTTTATTTGGGATGTGAGGACTCTTTATGCTTATTCTATTTCTAGAATGAGTGAAGATTGTTCATTCTATTTGGGTGTTTGTATTTGTGGGTGTGGGGTCGCAATTGCAGTCACATATTTGCAAATTCAAAGGTGCAAAGAAGAAATGGGGGACCCAAAAAGAGATCAAATTCATTGTCATGTGTCCCCTTAAGACATAATGTGTACATCTAGAATTTTTTCAAGGAGGCGGGTATGTCCTCTTTCTTCCTAGCGATGAAAGGCTTTAACGGTGAACTAAATTATAAATTCTACAAGTCATGGTGAGAGAATAAAGTCAAGATTGACAATATTAGCTTTTTTGTCACCTTGAGGCTAATCACTAAACCCATAGGTTTGGAGTGTTGAGGACTCAAAGTTGCAAAAGTTAGTAATGGAAACTATCAACATTTTATCGCCAACTTTCAGGAAGGAGAAGAGAAGCTAAAGAGATGCTAGAACATCTACAATAGGGAGAAACTTGTTGATGGGTTTTTTTGCACCACACAACATAGATAAAACACAAGTGTTTTATCTTTCTTGAAAGGTGACTTCCTATAGGAAATCTTCAAAAAATGACCCCAAGGTTTTGGATGTAATGTCTTGATGACACGAAATAGCTTAGTAGTTGATGTAATTTGCTAGTATCACAAGGGACATTTATGGTTTACAAAGGTTGGAAGCTTATAGGACTAAATAAGGGTTTATAGTCTAAATATTGGTTGAAAACCCTAACTAGATTTTCAAAACAACTTGAAAATAACCTTTTATCATCAAATATAATAGCTTGAGTGATGCTTTGATCTTAAAATATCTTAGATTTATAAAGAAAATGCAAAAGATGAAGGGTTTGAAAGAAATCCTAATTTTGAAAACCTATGGAGAATTGCAACAATAACAAATGCTTTAGACAAACAAACTCCCAATGAACTAATATTTGCTTAACCAAGGACTAGGCTATAATGCCACAAAGATAGTGCAATATTCTAAGGTAAACTTTAGATTTTCATACTGTAATATTGGAACATACAAGCACAAACATTCACAACTAAACTTAAGCACATGAAATTAGCTCAGACTAATCTTACATTGCAATCCACAATTAGAAAATTACAAAAGGTATGAGCAGGAAGTTCATGAAAATACCATAACACTTTGTCATTATTAAAGCTGAACATGAACTAATAATGTTGAAATAAAACTTGGAAGATGAAATCATGCATGCATTCAAAAATAACAAGGAAGATCACCAACACTTCGATGCCTTCTCTTATATTACTCCAAAATGCTTTGTTACAACAATTCTTTTCAATTACTACAAATGAGAGGAGGTTTCCCTTTTATTGAAAAAATCAACAAAATCAATGGTGGAGATCATCTCAACACCAATGGACAAGATTCAATTTACACATAGGGTTTGGGGTTCATTAAATGCATATACAATTATCCCCAATATAAAATAGAATCACATGTGAACCTAGGAGAATATAAAATATCCCAACATATTTTATATTCGAAATATTCTACAAAATCCCCCAAAACTGGGTGCACACACTTTGAGGTAACTAATTTTATCCTTTAGATGGAATTTATAGATATTTGTCATCTATTATACTATTTCCAGCTATTTCTGCTTTACAACATATTTAACAAAATTAGATAATGCTCTTGTAAGCTATCGATGTGGTGGAAGCTAAGCCTTGATTATTTTGAAGCTGATAATTTTATACTCTTCTAGTAGCTCCTTAAGCAAATTTACACATGTTTTCTCTACCTAATTATCTTTTTTGATTTGGAAAATTCCCTAACAACCATATCTGAGAAATCTATATTTAAGCTATCTGCAGATCCCCTTCGAATCCTCACCTAGCAAGCTTGTTTGATGACTGCATTATCCATTTTTTTGTATAGACTGTGATTCCCTCCATAAGTTCCAAATATGGGTAATAATGATTTGATTTTGAAGGAGGTGGTCGATAAAGAGATTGAACTAGTTAATGATATTTTATCTAAGTGTGACCCATATTTGGAACTTATGGAGGGAATCACAGTCTATACAAAAAAATGGATAATGCAGTCATCAAACAAGCTTGCTAGGTGAGGATTCGAAGGGGATCTGCAGATAGCTTAAATATAGATTTCTCAGATATGGTTGTTAGGGAATTTTCCAAATCAAAAAAGATAATTAGGTAGAGAAAACATGTGTAAATTTGCTTAAGGAGCTACTAGAAGAGTATAAAATTATCAGCTTCAAAATAATCAAGGCTTAGCTTCCACCACATCGATAGCTTACAAGAGCATTATCTAATTTTGTTAAATATGTTGTAAAGCAGAAATAGCTGGAAATAGTATAATAGATGACAAATATCTATAAATTCCATCTAAAGGATAAAATTAGTTACCTCAAAGTGTGTGCACCCAGTTTTGGGGGATTTTGTAGAATATTTCGAATATAAAATATGTTGGGATATTTTATATTCTCCTAGGTTCACATGTGATTCTATTTTATATTGGGGATAATTGTATATGCATTTAATGAACCCCAAACCCTATGTGTAAATTGAATCTTGTCCATTGGTGTTGAGATGATCTCCACCATTGATTTTGTTGATTTTTTCAATAAAAGGGAAACCTCCTCTCATTTGTAGTAATTGAAAAGAATTGTTGTAACAAAGCATTTTGGAGTAATATAAGAGAAGGCATCGAAGTGTTGGTGATCTTCCTTGTTATTTTTGAATGCATGCATGATTTCATCTTCCAAGTTTTATTTCAACATTATTAGTTCATGTTCAGCTTTAATAATGACAAAGTGTTATGGTATTTTCATGAACTTCCTGCTCATACCTTTTGTAATTTTCTAATTGTGGATTGCAATGTAAGATTAGTCTGAGCTAATTTCATGTGCTTAAGTTTAGTTGTGAATGTTTGTGCTTGTATGTTCCAATATTACAGTATGAAAATCTAAAGTTTACCTTAGAATATTGCACTATCTTTGTGGCATTATAGCCTAGTCCTTGGTTAAGCAAATATTAGTTCATTGGGAGTTTGTTTGTCTAAAGCATTTGTTATTGTTGCAATTCTCCATAGGTTTTCAAAATTAGGATTTCTTTCAAACCCTTCATCTTTTGCATTTTCTTTATAAATCTAAGATATTTTAAGATCAAAGCATCACTCAAGCTATTATATTTGATGATAAAAGGTTATTTTCAAGTTGTTTTGAAAATCTAGTTAGGGTTTTCAACCAATATTTAGACTATAAACCCTTATTTAGTCCTATAAGCTTCCAACCTTTGTAAACCATAAATGTCCCTTGTGATACTAGCAAATTACATCAACTACTAAGCTATTTCGTGTCATCAAGACATTACATCCAAAACCTTGGGGTCATTTTTTGAAGATTTCCTATAGGAAGTCACCTTTCAAGAAAGATAAAACACTTGTGTTTTATCTATGTTGTGTGGTGCAAAAAAACCCATCAACAAGTTTCTCCCTATTGTAGATGTTCTAGCATCTCTTTAGCTTCTCTTCTCCTTCCTGAAAGTTGGCGATAAAATGTTGATAGTTTCCATTACTAACTTTTGCAACTTTGAGTCCTCAACACTCCAAACCTATGGGTTTAGTGATTAGCCTCAAGGTGACAAAAAAGCTAATATTGTCAATCTTGACTTTATTCTCTCACCATGACTTGTAGAATTTATAATTTAGTTCACCGTTAAAGCCTTTCATCGCTAGGAAGAAAGAGGACATACCCGCCTCCTTGAAAAAATTCTAGATGTACACATTATGTCTTAAGGGGACACATGACAATGAATTTGATCTCTTTTTGGGTCCCCCATTTCTTCTTTGCACCTTTGAATTTGCAAATATGTGACTGCAATTGCGACCCCACACCCACAAATACAAACACCCAAATAGAATGAACAATCTTCACTCATTCTAGAAATAGAATAAGCATAAAGAGTCCTCACATCCCAAATAAAAAAAGGAAGATAAAAATATTCCTTATTCTAAAAGGAACATCCCTTAATAATTTATACATCTCCACTCCTACATCAACGACTTTGTCTCCCATAGTAGTAACATGATCAATTTAGTTTGTATTGGCCTTAGTCTAGTTCTTCATACATTCCACCTTATTTACCTCTTCTTTGAAGCAAAACTTGAAATTCATCAATTTCTTGTGCTCTATTTATTGGGCCAATGTTAACAAAAGTCACCTTATACTCAGAGGGAAAAATTGATGCATCATCCTTAACCACAACCAAGGTGGCAATGTGGACAGTCCAAGACTCTGAGGCATCCCTAGTGATGTGTGATTTGACCTTCGCCTTCTTATTTTCTCTTGGTTGTTGGTCTGACCTAGCTAGGATAGCCTCAAAATGAGCTTTTAGGTCATGAACCATAGGAGCTTTATCTTTTAGTTGTTGCTCTAGCCAAGAAGGAGCAAATTTTTATTCTATGGATGATGTAGTAGTATCTTCAAGTTGTTCTATTCATGGATCCTCTTCTCTTCTCTCTTCTATCTTCTCAACCCGTTCTTCCTCAACATGCTCTTTGTCAACCCTTTCTTCTTACAGTTTCTCATGTAGAGCAACACCAATATCTGCTTCATTTTCCCCATTATCTTCTTCTTGCTGCATCTTGGGCATCCCTTCTTCAAGTGCACCATTTATGTTGTCATCTTTCAAGGCCTCCTCTTCTTTCTATGAGCTTTCCTCCTAAATCACCTTTGTTTTACCCTCTCTAGAGGCCTTTTCTTCTTTATCCTCATCTCTATCGTCTTCTTCAGGCGCAACAACTTTAAATCCCTCACTTGGTTCTTTAGTATATTCTTCATGCTCAGGCATCCTAGACTCCTCCTTTGTAGTAGCTACATCCTTGTGTTTCTCTTTTCCTTGTTGCTACATTTGTTCCCAAATCCTCTCAACATTTTCCATCTTTGGGAGTTCAAGAATAGGTAGAGTGGGAGCAGCGAGAATGGAGGAAATAGTTTGATCCATGAGAAGTCAATTATCTTGGGATAGTAAGGCTTGTGATAATTTCATTAGCATGTTCTTCAAATAAGCAACAAAGGTCTCTGGTAGAATGGTGGGAGGGATAGAAGAAATGGTAGGTGACAGTGTTGAGAAGGTGATTTGGGGTGAAGGAAGAGTGGAAGAAGAAGGAGAAGATGAGATAAAGGAGGATGACTTGACCCAGATGAAAAAGGTGGCAGGATTGGGTGATGGAAGGGGCACCAAAATGTCCACTACGGGTGGAGAGGATATTACAGGTGGAGGTGGATCATAAATGGAGTGAATTGGAGTAGTGGAGTGAGGTGGTCAATGCGGAAGAAGTGGAACCTGAGAGTGCTCGAGTGGTGAAGGCTCCTCCTAAATGGTCTCCATGACCATTGTGTCTATCTTCTTTTCCTTTTTAGATGTGGGCCTGCTGGCCTCTACACCCTTTCTCTTATATACCTGTTGCTTTTTAGTTGGGTGTCTTTCCTATACATCCTTTTATTTTACCTTGTCATGGGAGGAGATGGAACACATTTGGTAGATGAAATCATTTTTGAAGTCTCTCCTTCACATCCTTCATCATCATTCTTCTCATCATCATCACTTCCTTAGGAATTCTTTTTTCCCATTCATCATAAGTGAGTTCCACTCCTTGTTTCTCCAATCGTGCAACCTATGTGTTGATCCATGTCTTTTCCTTCTCAACATCAAACAGGTAACCACATCGATGTCTATCTCTTCCGCCTTAGTCAAGTCTAACAAAGGAAGGGGTGGATTAGATACCTTACTATAAGCATCTTCATCAATGTTGTCTTCGTCTTCCTTTAGCTAGTCGAGAATGGTATACTAGTCAAGAGTTCGAATGAACTCAAGAGACATCCTCATATACATCATTTTTCCAAACCTCGTGATCATCCCCACAATTTACCCAAAAATATTCAATATGAATGTGGTGGGCATGCTATTTTCCAACTTGCTTCTGCATCTTGCCTAGGGGATCAATAAATCCCTGCACATTGTTGGTAAGGATACTATATTCTCTTATTTCCTTGTCATAATTATTTGCATATATAGTTGAAGGACATGCATATAATTCTCTACCCAATATCATAGGATATGGGACCATGGCTCTATGTTTTGATTGTAGCAATTGATGAGAAGCACCTAACTGCCTTGTCAGCTCTAGTAACACCATCTTATCAGCCGGGTACCTAGGTAGCTTGTACGGAGCACTAGAGAAACCCTCAATTTTGAAATATATAAATTTTGAGAATTGGATGAACCAATAACCAAATCTCTTCACCATTCCCTTCATTGAATATGAAATCATGTTCCCAAGGTCTCCTTGCAAGGATTGGACAATGTGCATGATGAGGGCATCATTTACCCTCTTGTAGTTGCGTTTGAAGTTCCTATATTGCAATTGAGGGTAACATTCATAAATAATGTAGTCATTGGGGTTTTTCCTCATATTTCCTTTGCAATTCAAAACCTCTATACGAAAAATTAGCTTCCAGTAGATAAACAAGATAGGTCATATAGAATCTGGTTGTCTTCTTGAGTGTTACATATTGTGCATGAATATTGTCGTTGATCATCTTTGCCTAATCAAACTTGATTTTTCCTCTTAGTATTTCCTCAATGAAGTAGTACATCCATTCTTCAAATACATTAGAAATGGGGATGATTGCAATTCTACTTAACAAATTCACCAAGTTTATTACTTCAACAAAATCACTCCTAAATAGCTTCTTGGGTAACTTTCTTGCACTTGGTCATGGGGTGTGCATCCATTTCTTATTGATTAATTGAAGGTAGCTAGTAGGACTTGTTTCCCAAATTTGGAGAGCATATTCCTTGGAGATCACCTCCATTTGAGAGAATGAAGTAATATCAAGCAATATCATGATATATGGGGTTGACAAGTCTGCCACCACTCTTCCCTCTATTGTTACTATTCTTTGAGAGTCCTTGTGATAGAGCTCTCAAAAACCATGAATGAGCTCCATAATGATCAACGATGAAGGAAAAAATGCTTTATGTGCAATACCGCTTCACTTGATTCTCCTTAAGAGGTCGGTGTTGTCATTTCATGTCACCCTTGTTGGCAATACAAGGGTAGACAACTAAGAGGGGGGGTGAATTAGTCATCACAAAAATTCAAAACTTATCCAACTTATTAACCTTATTCTCAAATCTGATTATTAATCATGAAAACATAAATCATCAACACATCAAAAACACAAATAACACGAAGATTTTTTATGTGGAAACCCTATTAGGGGAAAAACAACGGTGGAGGTAGGTCCACAAGATTATACCCTATTAAAAGTATAATGAAAATGAAATATGGGGAATGCACAAGCATTCAGACGTATTGCTTAGAGCTCACTGCTTAATTACAAAGGAAGACACACCATCTTAAAAGAGATTCAGATTAAATCTATCTGAATTTTGAACTGAGAAAATAGCATAATGCCTGATTGCAGTTCCAATTAAGCACATAAATTCTTCACTCTTCTTCACATTCTGCTCTGCCTTCAAATGATTTAGAACATTATTCGCACACACAGACTTTCAACATCCTTTTTCCACACTTAAATTTAAATAAACAACCGCTCTTATATATCTATAGCAAGAAATTTCATCGCTACAAGTCGACCACAAATAAATAATAAAATGAATATAACTGTCGGCCCAAAACATTAAAGATTATTAATGCGAATCAACCAAGGTCGGACAAAACTTAGTGAGGACCCAAATAAACATCTTCAACACAAAAACACTTCAATTAATTTCTCCTCGAAGATTCACAACACACTTCAACACCATGTCAGCCAAGAACAATACATATGTGCAACAAAGATAGAGCACGATCTAGAAACATCCACAAGCATCATGAATCACAAGAGAAGCATACACAACAACTAAACTAACTAAAATAGCCTCATCTTCAATTAGGAACGCCAATTGAAGAAACAAAAAAATTGTTAGAATGAAAATCTTCATAACTCGATCAAATCTTCATGCGGATCTCTGAAACTTGATGTGGATAAACTAGATACACTTAGCAACAAACCATTTAGTCCACAACCTCTGATCATCAATGTACAAAACATATTGACATACTAAACTTCACTTCACCATTGATAACTTGCAACTCATTTCTTTATAATTTTCTCAATATCCTCGACATATACAACTTCAAATGAATTTATGCTAATAATGTTGACATCAATGACAAACACATATCAACAACACAACCACAATATCCAACAATCTCCCCCTTTTGCATTAATGGCAACACATGATGTGAAAAACACCATCAACCCAACTAACTCTTGACACTTACTCCCCCTTAGGTTCTGACTCATTTTCTCCTCAACACTTTCAGATAATCTTTCTCCCCATAAGGCTCTTCTCTTTAGATAATCACTAGTTTTTCACATGACTCTTCTCCCCCTTTGACATCAATGACAAGGATCTCTAAGCTTTGAATCACATATCTGAATTTTTGAACATTTGACTACTTCCTCTCAGTAGCAGCCACCACAACATCAATCCAAAGCAATATACCCAACTAACTTTTGACACTTACTCCCCCTTAGGTTCTGACTCATTTTCTCCTCAACACATTCAGATAATCTTTCTCCCCATAAGGCTCTTCTCCTTAGATAATCACTAGTTTTTCACATGACTCTTCTCCCCCTTTGACATCAATGACAAAATCTCTAAGCTCTGAATCACATATTTGAATTTTTGAACATTTGACTACTTCCTCTCAGTAGCAGCCACCACAACATCAATCCAAAGCAATATATGATTGTGAAATGCACGAATTGATGCAATGCAATGCATCCTTAGTTCTGATTAGGAGGGGTAATCACCCCTAACTTCCCTCTGAGATACTCAAAAGTATCCTTAGACAACAACTTGGTAAAGATGTCTACAATCTGCTCCTTAGTAGGCACATACTCCAGTCTAACTTCCTTTTCACTTACCTTCTCCCTCAAAAAGTGAAACTTGATAGATATATGCTTTGTTTTTGAATGCAACACTAGATTCTTGGAAATGTTAATAGCACTTGAGTTATCACAGAATATAGCAATAGGCTCATCATATACAACTCTGATATCCTTCAACATCTGTTTCATCCATTGGACTTGAGTACAATTATTAGCAACAACAATGTATTCGGCCTCTGTAGTAGACAAGGAAATGTCATTCTGCTTCTTGCTTAACCATGAAATTGGCTTCTTACCCAAGAAAAATGCTCCACCACTAGTACTTTTTTTGTCATTCACATCTCCTGCCCAGTCAGCATCAGTAAAGGAACTCAAGGTAAGATCATCATATTTAGGATACCATAGGCCACGATCAACAGTTCCCTTCAAGTATCTGAAAATTATCTTCACATTAGTCACATGAGATTCCTTTGGATTAGCTTGAAATCTTGCAACAACACATACAACATTCATGAAAGCAGGCCTAGTTTGAGTTAAATACAAAAATCCACCAATCATTGATATGCATCTTGTCTGATTTGCTTTCGGAGAATCATCTTCTGTTGTCAACTTGTATCTGCTCACCATGGGTGTACCAACTGGCTTTGAATCTTCCATACTGAACTTCTTTAGCGATTCCTTCACATACTTGGACTGAGATATAAAAATCCCTTTATCTAACTGAGTACTTTGCAATCCCAAAAAGAATTTCATCTCACCAATCATAGACATCTCAAATTCATTTTGCATCTCAATAGCAAACTTCATGCACAAACCATCATCTCCTCCAAAAATGATATCATCAACAAAGACTTCAACAATCAAATCTTTATTATGATCAATCTTGAAATACAAATTACTATCAGCAGTGCCTTTTTTAAATCCAAGCTTCAACAAATACTTATCCAATCTTGCATACCATGCTCTAGGGGCTTGCTTGAAAACATACAATGCTTTTTTTAACCGACACATGATATCTTCCTTATTAGTCAACGAGAATCCATTAGGTTGCTCAACATACACTTCTTCTAATTCACCATTTAGAAAAGCTAGTTTTCCATCCATCTGATAAACTTTGTAGTTCTTGTGAGTAGCATAGGCAAGAAATAATCTTACAACTTCAATTCTAGCAACAGGGGCAAAGGTCTCTTCAAAATCAATTCCTTCCATATGTGAAAATCCTTTACATACCAATCTTTCTTTATTTCTAACCACTTCACCTTGCTCATTTAGTTTGTTTCTAAAGACCCATTTGGTTCCAATTACATTCTTATCCTTAGGTCTGGGAACAAGAATCCATTTATCATTCTTTTCAATATGTTTCAACTCTTCTTTCATTGCTTCAACCCAATGCTAATCTTTACATGCTTCATTCACACTAGTAGGCTTAGTCTTTGAAATCAAGCAATACTCTTCTGCAATCTTTTCTCCTAGTCTGGACACCTTTGTTCTTATCACCTATAATTTGATCTTTTGAATGATTCAATCTTACATACCTTAGAGTCTTCCTAGGATGTTTTTCAACTTCAGGCTCTTCTGATCTCTCTTCTACAACTTCATTGGTCCGTTCTTCCTCATTTTCTTGATTTACCGGATTGATCTCCACTTGATTTGTAGTCTGAACTTGATTTCCTTTGTTTGTACTATCATCCTAATCATCAGAGTCATATCCATAGGTTCTGGATAGTGTAACAAAGTCTTCATCAACCTTAACATTTGCACTTTCAACCATTTTCTTCAATCTTTTATTGTAACACCGATAACCCTTACTTTTAGTAGCATAACCTAGAAAGATACCTTCATCACTCCTAGCATCAAATTTTCCCATGTCTTCATCTGTCTTAATATAACATCTGCTTCCAAATATCTTGAAGTATTTAAAAATAGGATTTTGACCAGTTCATAGCTCAAAAGGGGTCTTACCAGTATCACCTTTGATTTGTACCCGGTTAAGTGTGTACATAGAAGTACTCACAACTTCTCTCCAATAGATATGAGAAACATTTCCTTCCAGCATCATAGTTCTAGTAGCATCTTCAATTTTTTTGTTCTTTCTTTCCACAACTCCATTTTATTGAGGGGTCTGTGGTGCAGATAATTGTCTCTTTATTCCATGTTCTTCACAAAAAGAATTAAATTCACCAGAAGTGAATTCACCACCTCTATCTGATCTCATACATTTAATTCAAACCGCATTCCCTGCCTCAACCATAAGCTTTAAAGATCTTGAACTTTTCCAAGCTAAGTTTCCAGATTTCTCCCTAAGAAAAGTGCAACCTATACCATTGTAGAATAATCATCAATGAGTAACATGAAATATCCTGTGAACCTTTGTAAACTTCTCGACCTTTTAGAGGGAATTACATAGATCGGGCACATGCACAAGCTTTCCCAACAATTCTTTGAACAATGCTTCTACTCCAAAATGAAATCCTAGTTTATTTTCCCAATTGACATTCCCTTTCGTATATTGCATTAGTAGGTTTCACCTCAACTTAGGTAGATCTCTCTCAATTTTAGTGGAACTTATCTTGACACATATCAGTTAACATGACACAACCTCCTATGCCATAAACTAACTTCATCAACTTGAGTAATCAAACAACTTTTGCTAGCAGCACTCAAGTGAAAGGTATTACCTTTTGTTTTTGTACCTGATGCAATCACATTTCTGAAACTTCCCAATATTCTGCACTTTCTATCCTTGAACTCAAGATTATATCCCTTATCAACCATTTGACCAACACTCAAAAGAGATTATGCTTCAAGCTCCTCTTCCACATATAGAATATCATCAATATTATGCTTACCATCAGAGAGAAATGAACCCCTTCCATGGATCACACCAACCGAGCTATCACACCTTCAAATCTCACAACACCACCATCAAACTTTTCCAAGCTTATAAACTTACTTTTGTCTCCTGTAATATGATGTGAACATCCACTGTCAATTACCCATTCATCTTTTTCTTCAACTCGAGCAACTAGGGCTTTCTCCACATTTTACAACCAACAGATTCAATAGATACATGGTTGTTTTCCTTGATAGCAATAAATATCCATTCATCATCACTTCTATTTCCTTTATTAGATTCATCAACAACATAGTAACATTTCCTTTGAAATCTAGGCTTGTTATGTCTTGGTTTAACAACTCTTTCTGGACACCTTGATGCAAAATGACCTATCTTATTGCAAGAAAAACATTTAAGAGGCAATTTTCCTTCATACTTACCTTTTCCTCTCAGTACTCTTTTGACAATAAGTGCTTCTAGCTCTTCTAGCTCTTTTTCTTCTTCTTCAATCTGTATGATTTTATCCTCATACTTGAATGTCTTCCTAGATGAACTTTCACCCGGATCATATCTCTGTCTATCTCTTCTGGAAGTAGTAGCCTTAAATGCAAATTCAACCTTAGGAAGGGCATCACCAAATTCACTCAACTCAAAAGCAGTCAGCTTACTAACCAATGTATCTCTAGTTATGTTTGTTACAGTCCAGAGCTCTTCAATAACACTAGCTTTGACTTTGTAAGAATCAGATAGGGATCTAAGCACTTTAGCAAAAATCTCAGATTCATCTATCTTTCCACCAGCACATCTAATACCACACACAAGTTCATTCACTCTTTGCATGAAAGTATTAATGTTCTCATCATCACCCATTCTCAACCTTTCATATTTCCCTTTCAAACTCTGCAAATTAGCAAACTTCACATTAGCATCACCTTCATACAAGGTTTCCAACTTTTTCCAGATCTCATAAGCAGTCTTCAGATCCATAACATTTTTCATCTCAGAATCAGTCAAAGCACTCAACAAAGCTTCCTTAGCTCGGATATTATACTCAGCATCTCTGATCTTAGCAGAAGTAGTAGGACCATTCTGTGGAATAATATACATATTACTTGTAATGCTCCAGTAGGGTTCACCAATGCATCTTAGATGACACTCCATTCAAGTCTTCCACAAAGAATAATTTGTTCCATCAAATCTCAGACTATCCTTCTTGTAACTTTCCATCCCAAATCACCTTAAGTTAAACTTCTTCCAAGGAACCTACTTCCAAGGAACCTGCTCTGATACCAATTGTTGGAAATACAAGGGCAAACAACTGAGAGGGGGGATGAATCAATTGTCACAAAATTCAAAACTTATTCAACTTATTAACCTTATTCTCTGATCTTATTATTAATCATGAAAACATAAATCATCAACACATAGGAAACAAACATAACACCAAGATTTTTTGTGGAAACCTTGTTAGGGGAAAAACCAAGGTGGAGGTCAGTCCACAAGATTATACCCAGTTAAAAGTATAATGAAAATGAAATATGGGGAATGCACATGCATTCAGGTGCACTGCCTAGAGCTCACTGCTCAATTACAAAGGAAGACACACCTTCTTACAAAGAGATTCAGATTAAATCCATCTGGATTTTGAACTGAGAAAATAGCATCTGCTAATGCCTAATTACAGTTCCAATTAAGCACATAAACAATTCTTCACTCTTCTTCACACTCTGTTCTTCCTTCAAATGATTTAGAAAATCATTCATGCACAGACACATTCGACATCCTTTTTCCACACTTAAATTCGAATAAACAATCGCTCTTATATATCTGTAGAAAGAAATTTCATCGCTACAAGTCGACTACAAAGAAATAATAAAATGAATATAACTATTGGCCCAAAACATTAAAGATTATCAATGCGAATCAACCAAGGTTGGTCACAACTTAGTGAGGACCCAAATAAACATCTTCAACATGAAAACACTAAAATTAATTTCTCCTCGAAGATCCACAACACACTTCAACACCATGTCAACCAAGAACAAGAAAAATATGAACACGCAAGAGAAAATATCAGATCACGAGCACAATGATCAATGAGGACGTGCAACAAAGATATAGCACGATCTAGAAACATCCACAAGCATCAGGAATCACAAGAGAAGCATCCACAACAACTGAACTAACTAAAATAGCCTCATCTTCAATCAGGAACACCAACTGAAGAAACAAAAAAACTGTCAGAATGAAAATCTTCATAACTCAATCAAATCTTTATGTGGATCTCTGAAACTTGACGTGGATAAACTAGATACACTTAGCAACAAACCCTTTAGTCCACAACCTCTGATTATCAACGTACAAAACATACCGACATATTGAACTTCAGTTCACCACTAACAACCTACAACTCATTTCTTTACAATTTTCTCAATATCCTCGACATATACAACTTCAAATGAATTTATGCTAATAGTGTTGACATCAATGACAACCACATATCAGCAACAAAACCACAACATCCAACAACCCTTTCATGACCCATCATTGATAACCAATCTAAGAGATCCTACATGGTCCATCTGGCATGAATTTTACTTGAGGAGGTTCTTAAAATTGGTTGTCCTAAGTTTTCATGCTTTCACTTACTTCTCTACTCGCAGTCTTTCTCCATTGCTCCTGCTCCTTCTCTACCTTCGATTTTTCCCCAAATGTTTCGGGTTTGAACTTTGGACTTATCCTTCAACCCTTATCACTTCCTTTTGGTAAGGCATAAGCGTTACTTTTGATCACCAAAGTCTCGAAGATGCTTTTCAAGATTTGTCTAAGTCTTGATTAGTTGAACTTCGAGGGTCAGGTTTCCCTCTTGCCTCTTCCATATTCTCCCCTTTTTTCTATCAAACTTTGGGTGTTGAACTTCAGCCTTACCACTTTCTCCTTATAAGGTGTAAGCCTACCATCTAACCTCCGAAGCTCAATCAAGATCCTTTAGGATTTCTATGGAAGCTAAGTTAACAAAACAACTTCCTATACTAATCTTGAGAGGAGAATAATGCAAACAATTTACAGATCTTTAACAGTAACAAAGACTTAAACAAAAATAAACATAAATATCATGCATACCACAACAAAGTGATTTATGTGGGAAAAACCCTTTTGGGAGAAAAACCCCACATTCCAAAAGCCACCTAATATATTATTTAGAAATAAAAAATATTACAATATACTTGAAGAGCAAGCTTCTCACAGGAGAATCACCAACCAGAGATCCAAAGGCAACATGACCACTATCAAACTCTTAGAATACATCACAATCCACAGTCGTAATACAATGCCCTCAAAAAATAGGGTTTCCTTATAGGGCAAGTCAAACTAGTCAAATGTCGATCGTCAGATTTGAGACCTAATGATGAACAATCTAGATTTACATTAATAAAATATTTGAAAACACACCCACACCCCTATTGCTAATGTATCAACAATACCTTATGTAATTGCAAGGTTGAGACACATTTTCCCAACTGGATTTTCCTATTTTTGTCTTTTTGGACTTTGTGGATAAACTTTCCTTCTTTCTCCTATCATCTCTTCATCCTAGGCGTTAAGCCTTCCTCCTGACCCCCAATCCTTGAAATCTCATCTATGGCTTTTGGGCATCAGACTTTCATCTTTCACCTTTCTTCCTTCTCACTTTCACTCCTTCCTTCAAAAATTTGACTAAGTGACAAGTTTTCAAACTTCGATCTTCAACCTTATTCTTTACCTCTTACCTTTCTTTGGTAAGAGGTAACTCTTCTCTCTGATGCCCGACATGGGTGACCATTTCAAACTTCACGGTTCACTCTTGCTTCTTTCTTCCTTCTTCCTTCTTCTAGCATGTAGTAAGTGGTATGCCTGAAGCCCAATCCTTGACAATCTAATGCCAATTTGAAGCATAAAGCATGAAGTAGGCCCAGTGCTTGATCCCTAATGAAGGTGCTCTTTTCACGGATCCAGACCATTTAATGCTTTTCAAAGGTTCTCTTTCAGACCTAATGCCCCAATCATTTTGC
Source organism: Sequoia sempervirens (assembly GCA_007258455.2). Taxonomy (NCBI): domain Eukaryota; kingdom Viridiplantae; phylum Streptophyta; class Pinopsida; order Cupressales; family Cupressaceae; genus Sequoia; species Sequoia sempervirens. The sequence continues at coordinate 121,982 of VDFB02384320.1, forward strand.
AAATTTTGATGTGTTTTCTAGGCTGCACCATTAGTGCTCAAGCCACCCTTCTGAGTGACCTGTTTCAATTTTTGGACTTCAAGGATGACATTTATTGCTCCCCTGACTTTTGCAAGTGGATTTGATGGGTTCCCATGCTCATTTATTGCTCATTGTTGACCTCTCTAATGGATCCATGTCTCAATTGTGATTTCTACATAATGACTCCATCCTTTCACACACAAACTTCCTTGCTAACCCTAGTTAAGGTTAGGGTTCAATTTGTGGTCCCAAGTTATGCCTGATCTATAAAGTCAAGAATTGTATTCCTTCTAAGGGTTCTTCCTCTAGCTCCTTTGGGGTTTTTCTTTGGAATACTTGCATTTTTCACTTTGTAATTGTAAAAATTGGCTCTATGCCTCTACATTAATGAAGTTGATCATTGTTGCCTCTTCTTGCTTTGTTTATGTTTGCGTAAGTTCATTACCTACATATCTAAGTGTTTGTTTGTCTTTTTTCATGCATATATGTTGAGTTAAATTGTTTACAATTTTTGTTTGAGAATCTTTCTTTCCTTCCTGCACCCTATCAAACCCTAACCTCCATGTATACCTCTAGAATAGACCAAATAGAGAACTGCATGAGTTTTTTGATCCTCTTCTTCAATGTATTGAGTAGTCTTGGTCAAGAAGAAACACTCTTCTATCTTGGTGTACCACCTCCCATTTTCCTTTCATGCATTCCTTCTACCCCTTTTCCCCTGTGATATGTTAGAGTAGGATAGTGGTAGGTTTTCATGTGAATTGGATTGGACCAAAACATTGCACTTGGATAGAAAGAGGAAGTCAGCCTTCTCTGAAGACTTAACCTCATATGCGCAAAGGTCCCACACCTTGAGGTCATTTCCATTGTGTCATTAGAATGTTGAACATCATGTTTAGTAGGGTGTAATTTCAACAATCGGTCTTTAAAGTGGTGAGGGTGCATTCTTTGAATTCATCAATGTTTATATGCTCAAGGTTCGTGTTGGATATCTTGTCCCATGTGGACATGATCTTATATGTCACTTCGACATAATGAAATGCGTACTTCATTTTGGTTGGCTTTTCTACTTTCTCAACTTTTCTTAACTTTTCAACTTTTTTCCATATAACCTACAAAATGTAATGTGAGTAATGTTGTGTAATGTCCCTTCTCAAACTGATCTTTCCAGGTGTGGATTGGCCTTTTAGGAGACGAAGGCTAATTAGGAAAAGGTAAAATTAGGGTTTCCTATTTTGAGGAAGGAAGTTCTTGTTCGGAGTTGGTTGTTTCAGTAGCGGATTCTTTCTGGGTTTTTAGAAAGCTTCGCAGTGGTATATTCTTCTCGGCATTCTGAGCATCTTCAGGAATTTACTATTTTTAGTAAATTCTATTTTTGGCAGTAAACAGGTTGGTCTCAGGCAGTTGACTTTTCTCTTCAGCTGACTCAATTGGCGTATTCAGTTTCGGGCTTCAGAATACAGTTTTGGAGTGATAAGCTCATTTTACTTAAAAATAACATTATATTTTAATGTTATTTTATCACCTTGGCCTAGTCTATTAACTTAATGTTATTTTAAAAGGTGGACTTGAAGGGTGGTGCCATCATTGAGTTATATTGAATTTATATTGAATTTATTAAGGTTGAAATAAGAACCTTAAGTGGGACGCCTTTTCCTAAGTTGTGAATTTAATTGAATGAAGTCAAAATTGAAGATGTGTGGAAAAGGGCGCCATCTCTTGGGATTAGGGTTTTGACTCTGGAAAAGAAGTTAGGGTTTCGAGAAGGTCAACAAAAACTTATAAAAGGAAGCCTTGGGTTCTCTTTTCAGCATCTTTTGGTCTACAGTATTGTTATGCTGCCGGTTTGGCTCTGGAACTGCTTCGAGGAATGAAGGCCTCCTAGCTCGGGCATCACTTCTTGCTTGCAATACAACGACTAGTGATGATTTAATCTATTTTTGTGAGTTGCATTTAGTTTTGGGCATTGTATTCAGCTTGTGCATTGTTAGATCTGTTTTGCATATTAGTGGCTTTCCGTATATTGCATTGTTTGCTACAGCAGATTCATGTTTTCATTCATAAGTCAAAAAACAACAAAAACATTGTTCTAGGTATTAGCCCATTTTCATTGCTAGGTCTAGGCGCCATCATCTTCTAATTTGCAGATTTTTCAGAGAAGACTGATTTTTAAGAGCAGATCGCCCTTCCTTGAGGGCCGTACCACCTGCTGGTTGCATAGAATTCCGTGCATAAATAATATCTTGCTGTTTGCTCAGTTTTCAGTGTCTTAGTTTAGGCGCCATCATTCTTTGGGAATATTGCATTTTGTTTCAAGTTAATTGGATGAGATTCGAGGGAGTTATGAGCATATAGGTGAATTCCATAGACTGCTGTTTATTCATTTAAAGTGCAGATTTGTAACAAAATCAGAATTGAGTATCTTGATCCTTGAGAGTGTTATTGTTTTAGCACTTCTATCCAAGATAAGGGAGAGTTCTTTTATGATGTAATGCTAATCTTGCAAATTATTAAGCTATTGGCAGGCGAATGATCCTCGTTTTTGTAAACTGACAGTAGTATTGGCAGTCATTTTCATGCTTGTTCAAATCTGATTTGTAATGCTCTCTTCCATTATTGAAGTTGTTCTGTAATAGATACATCTCCGCCCTATGGTAGCTACTTTCCCACTCTGGGTTAGCAAGCACATTCTGGGTGTTGAGTACTTTCAGCTTTTTAGTATTTCTTTCAAGCATTGTACTTTGTAACACTCCGCCATATGGTCGCCCCTCACTCCATTCTGGATTGGGTAGCACATACTTGGTGTCGAGTTCCCTTTCAGTTCGTAGTGTAGAAGATCCTCTGACCATATGCTCGCCATCATCGGCGCCATTCTTGGTTAGAGTTCCTGCATAAGCAATTTGATTTAGATCCTCTGACCAATGCTCACACCTTGCCCACATCGGGATCCTGGTGTACATTCTGGTTAGAGTTGTTTCAGCACGTTTTGGTTTATCTTCTAACCTTAACGGGTGCATTGATTGGAATTTGTAATTTGAAAATTTTAAAAAATTGAAACGAGAATATTCCAGGTGGTATGAGCCAAATCTTGCCATCCTGACGATCAATGCGTCTGGCAGGTGTGAGGAGAAAAGAATTACATTGCAAAGGGAGAGACAAGGTTGGAAAAATAGTTCCATCGAGGCTCGAGAAAGGTCAGCAACAGAGAAGTCTTTGAGGGCTCATTGGGAGTGCTCTGGGGAAACAAATAGCGAAGGTGAAAAGATCAGGTTAGGGGAATGCCGAGGTTACCAGTACCAGAGGATAACTGATGGAAAGTGAGATCAGTGTCTGGGGCCGGGAGATTTGAAAGGAAGATGGATGCCTTAATGGATATGGTTTCGCTCATGATGGGGAAAGTGGGCCAGAATACCGTTCCACAGAACAACACTGCGCATAGAGGAGAGCACAATGCTTCCAACCAGCATGATGGACATGCTGCTGATCATACTTCAAACAACACTTATGTCTCAGCCAGGCCATTCAAACCCACCTTTCTGGCACCAGTTAACACTCAGCCAGATCCTGAAGAGAATGCTTCATTCGTGGAGCAGTTGAGACTTGGCCGTGCAGAGTATGATTCTCTCCCTGGCGACATCAAGATGGATATGTCCTATAATGACTTTATGGATCATAAAAGGAAAAACAAAGGACAAGGGAGACACTATGATCAAAGAAGACCATCAACTCAAGGAGATTTGTACCAAGCTGTCAACAAGGTTACACTTCCACACTTTGACGGGAGTGATACCAGTTCAGCCTGAGCTTGGATTCAGAAGTTGGATAACGCCAAACTCTTTCCGGACCCATGAAGAGGCGATCAAAAGTTAAGCTACACTACACCTGTGATGGGAGGGTGGCGCCGCAGTGGTGGTACCATGGCCTGGTTACTTTGGGTCCTTCGGTCTATCACAACATGATGATTTCACCACTAAGAGCTCCATCGAGGTTTGAGAAAAGGATCCTAAATTCATTTCAGAGAACTTGCACAATTGAGACAGTATGGCACGATTGATGCCTACATTGCGGAATTTTAGAGACTCTCAGTCATGGTGACTGGAATCACGAAGAGGAGATTGGTGATTCTTTTCAGTGAAGGTTTGATAGAACCACTCAAAGGTTGGATTAAAGCCTTTGATCCACCAACCTTGCAAGAGGCCATGAAGAAGGCAAGAAACATGGAGTGGGCTGCTCCTAAGGCGAAGTTTCAATCCAATTACCCCTTTCAGAAAAGGGATAAAGGGAAAAGACCTCAGCATAGACCTCCTTTGAGACCTCAGCATAAGGAGTTCAAACATCATAATCCCCATGTCACAAGATTGGATCCGGAGACCCTGAACGAACTTAGAAGAAAGGGGTTGTGTTTCCAGTGTAGGGAAAAATGGTCTCAAGATCATGTTTGCCCTAAGGGAGTTAAATTCAATCAGATTGAGTACTATTCTGCTGGTGAAAGTAGTTCTGATTTTTCAGACCAGCAATCTGATTTTGAAGAAAGTGAAGTAGAAAGAGCTCCAGAAGAGTCCGAAAATGAGAAGGAAAGTGGAGGAGTCTTGGCTCAACTTTCGAGCTTCCAAAGAAACGAATCCTTCAAGGTTCGAGGGATGATCAAAGGGCAGCGAATCGTTGCTTTGATCGACACTGGAGCAACACATAACTTCATTGATGAAGTTGTGGTAGCAAAGAAGGGGCTGCAAACAGAGGAGTTTGAAGGTTTCAAGGTCATGGTTGCCGATGGATTCCATATTTCATGCACCAAGAAAATCTCGAACATGACCATGCAATTGGGAAACTACGAAGTCAAGGATGACTTCTATGTAGTCCACATTGGAGATATTGATGCCGTTCTAGGCATTCAATGGCTGCGTTCACTTGGGGAGATCTCTTTGAATCTGCAGACTATGGAGCTCAAGTTTCAATCTGATGGGAAGAAGATAGTTCTAAGAGGAATGTCCAATGGGGGCCCTCGGGTTGTGTCATTCAAAAGAATGGCAAGGCTGATCCGTCACGATCAAGCTGATTGGGTTGCAGAGTGCATGATCCTTCCTGCTAGTCCGGTTGAGACTAAAAGAGACTATCCTCCTGATGTTCAGTCTCTACTCACAAAGAAGAGCAAAGTCTTTGCTGATTTGCCTCCTGGACCTCCACCTGAATGGGGTTCAGAACATATCATAGAGCTCAAGGAAGGAGCTAAACCGGTGATTACAACTCCATATCGGTACCCCAAGAGGCAAAAGGATGAGGTTGAGAAGAATATTCAAGAACTCTTGGAGATGGGTTTCATTCGCCCAAGCAAGAGCCCCTTTGCATCTGCAGTGGTTCTTGTGAAGAAGAAGGATGGTACCATGCTCATGTGTGTGGACTATCGTGCTTTGAATCAAAGCACCATCAAAAGCGATACCCCATTCGGTGAGCTCATTGATGAGGCTACATGGAGACCCAAAGTTCTTCGAAGATGTCCTAGATTTGAGGGTCGGTTACCATCGAGATTTGAATGAGAGGATCTATGTGGAGAAGAAAACTTTCCGGATGTCACTGTAGCCATTTCAAATTTTTAGTCGTACCATTTGGGTTGACTAACGCTCGACTACAACTTCGGTCTTGTATGAACCCGAGTTTTGAGAATCCGATTAAGGAGGTTTGTGTTAATATTTTTGATGACATTAGATTTACAACAAGACTTGGGAAGACCATCTCAACATGGAGGATGCTTAGTATCTGGAATCACGATTTTTCATTGCAAAAGCATCAAATGTGAATTTACAATGGAGAATCTTGTACCTTAGCCCACACTGTCCAGTCTTGAGGAGGCGAAGGTGAGATCTGAAAAAAAGATCAAAGTAGTAGTTGATTGGCCACCTCACAAAGAAACGGCTAGGATTGAAAGAGTTTTCTTAGTCTTTGTGGTTTTTATCGGAGATTTGTAAAAGGATACTCACAGAATGCCACTCCTCTTACTGATCTCACCAAAAAGGGAGCTTTCTGTTGGTCACAAAAGGCTCAAATTGTTTTTGACAAGTTCAAGAAGATCATGAGCTCGTGTCCAGTTTTGGCTATTCTGGATTTCTCCAAGCCATTCGAGGTGCAATGTGATGCATCAGGTGAAGGAGTTGAAATTTTGTCTTGATACAAGACAAACATCAGTGACCGAGAGCAAAAGCGAGAGTGGTAAGATGAAGAACCATATTCCATTTACTTGGAAGGCAAGAAATGTATTTACCATTATGCATGCATTAGCCAAGTTCAGACAGTACTTGGTGGGAAACAAGTTCGTGGTCAAGACTGATCACAATAGCCTCAAACATTTCATGCATCAGAAGGAGCTGAACGAGAGGCAACATAAATGGGTGAGTAAGCTTCAAGCTTACGACTTTGACATTGAATATGTCAAAGGGAAAAATAATATTGTGGCTGATGCTTTATCCAGGAGACCTCATCTTAGCTCATTGTGTGAGCTTACTGCAGATTGGAGGGACATGTTGCTGGCTGATTATGCCAAAAATCAGTTTGCATCCAACATTATTGAGGGTACTTTTCAGGATGAAAGGTACAAGGTGATTGAGGGATTGATACACTATAAAGGGAGAATCTTTTTGGTGGCTGATTCCAAGCTTAAGAAGAAGATTCTTTTGACATTTCATGATATTCCGGTTGCTGGTCACCAAGGATTTTTCAAGACATATAGGCAGATCCGAGAAAGGTTTTCTTGGAAAGGATTGAAAGGAGAAGTACAACGCTACATTCAGGAGTGTCCTGTTTGTCAAGTGAATAAGAATGAGCATACATTACCAGCCGGTTTGCTGCAACCACTCCCTATTCCCAATCAAAAATGGGAAAGCATCTCGATGGATTTCATCACGGGGTTGCCCAAGGCCCAAGGGAAGGATTGTATTTATGTAGTAGTGGACAGGCTAACCAAATTTGCTCATTTCTTCGCCATTACCAGCACTTTTTCTGCAGCCCAAGTTGCAGATTTATTTTTTCGAGAGGTGTTTAGGCTGCATGGGTTGCCAAAGAACATTGTGAGTGATAGGGACAGCAAGTTCCTAAGTACTTTTTGGCAAGAAGTCTTCAGAATGAGTGGTACTGTGCTCACTCCAAGCACTAGTTACCATCCCCAAACAGATGGACAAACTGAAGTAGTGAACAAGTGGTTGGAAGGTTACTTGAGAAACTATGTGTCAGAACAACAAAGAGCATGGGTCAAGTGGCTGCATATAGGCGAGTACTGCTACAATTCTTCTTTTCATATGTCGATTAAGATGTCTCCTTTCTTGGCTCTTTATGGGTATGAAGCACCTAGCTTTGCCGATTTGGTGTTTGGTGACAGCAAAGCACCCAAAGCCAAGAATTTGTTGCAGCAAAGTCAAGACATCATGAAATCCTTGAAGGATAATTTGCAGATTGCACAGAATCAGCAGAAGTTGTATGCTGATTAGAGGCGTGTTGAACGTTCTTTCGAGGTTGGGGATATGGTTTATCTCCGATTACAACCTTATAGACAGTCTACTCTCAAGAAGAGTGGAGCTGAAAAGCTCAAACCACGTTTCTATGGGCCATTCAGGGTCATCAGAAAAGTTGGGGCAGTAGCTTATGAGTTGGAGCTACCTTCTGATAGCAGAGTGCATAACGTCTTCCACATGTCTCGCCTCAAGAAGGCACTTGGACATAACGTGGTTCCTTCATCACAGTTGCCACCTTTGGATGAAGAGGGACAGTTGGTTCTAATTCCAGAGGAGATACTTGATTTCAGAGAACGTTCTTTGAGGAAAAGAACCATCAAAGAATACCTGGTGAAGTGGAAGAACCTGCCTATGGAGGATGCGACTTGGGAAAGTGATGAGATTCTGCAACATCCTGGTTTGTGATTGCTTGAGGACAAGCAATCTTGGGGAGGGCAGACTGTAATGTCCCCTTCTCAAACCTAATCATTCATGTGACCGTTGGCCTTTTGGGAGACTTCGAAGGCTGATGGGAAGGTAAAATTAGGGTTTCCCCTATTTTGAAGGAAGTTCTTGCTTTCGGAGTTGGTTGTTTGATGTAGTTCTTTACGGGTTTTGAGAAAGCTTAGCGATGGTATGTCTTCTGGCATTACGAGCATCTTTAGGAATTACTATTTTTAGTAAATTCTATTTTTTGACATTAAGCAAGAGTTGGTCTCGGGCAGTTGACTTTTCTCTTCGGTGACTCAATTGGTATTGGGTTTGGGGCTTGGGAATACGGTTTGGAGTGATAAGCTCATTTGCCAAAATAGCATTATATTTTAATGTTATTTTTTATCACCAACAACCCTGAATCTATTAACTTAATGTTATTTTAAAGGAATTTGGACTTGAAGAGGGTAAAGCCATCATTGAGTTATATTGAATTTATTAAGGTTAGTAAGAACCTTAAGTGGAGGCCTTTTCTAAGTTGTGAGATTTAATTAAATGAAGTAGTGAAGATGTGTGGAAAAGGGCACCATCTCTTGGATGGGGTTTTGACTTGAAGAGAAGTTTAGGGTTTCGAGAAGTCAACAGGAAATTATAAAAGGAAGACTTGGATCCTCAATTCATCATCTTTTGTCTACAGTATTGTTATGCTGCCGGTTTGGCTCTGGAACTGCTTCGGGGAATGAAGGCCTCCTAGCTCGGGCATTGCTTCTTGCTTGCAACACAGCAAACTAGTGATGAGATAACTTAAATTGTGAGTTGCATTTAGTTTTGGGCATTGTATTCAGCTTGTGCATTGTTAGATCTGTTTTGCATATTAGTGGCTTTCCGTATATTGCATTGTTTGCTACAGCAGATTCATGTTTTCATTCATAAGTCAAAAAACAACAAAAACATTGTTCTAGGTATTAGCCCATTTTCATTGCTAGGTCTAGGCGCCATCATCTTCTAATTTGCAGATTTTTCAGAGAAGACTGATTTTTAAGAGCAGATCGCCCTTCCTTGAGGGCCGTACCACCTGCTGGTTGCATAGAATTCCGTGCATAAATAATATCTTGCTGTTTGCTCAGTTTTCAGTGTCTTAGTTTAGGCGCCATCATTCTTAGGGAATATTGCATTTTGTTTCAAGTTAATTGGATGAGATTCGAGGGAGTTATGAGCATATAGGTGAATTCCATAGACTGCTGTTTATTCATTTAAAGTGCAGATTTGTAACAGAAATCAGAATTAGTATCTTGATCCTTGAGAGTGTTATTGTTTTGGCACTTCTATCCAAGATAAGGAGAGTTCTTTATGATGTAATGCTAATCTTGCAAATTCTTAAGCTATTGGCAGGCGAATGATCCTCATTTTGTAAACTGACAGTAGTACTGGTAGTCATTTTCATGCTTGTTCAAATCTGATTTGTAATGCTCTCTTCCATTATTGAAGTTGTTCTGTAATAGATACATCTCCGCCCTATGGTAGCTACTTTCCCACTCTGGGTTAGCAAGCACATTCTGGGTGTTGAGTACTTTCAGCTTTTTAGTATTTCTTTCAAGCATTGTACTTTGTAACACTCCGCCATATGGTCGCCCCTCACTCCATTCTGGATTGGGTAGCACATACTTGGTGTCGAGTTCCCTTTCAGTTCGTAGTGTAGAAGATCCTCGACCATATGCTGCCAGATCGCCAGCCATTCTTGGTTAGAGTTCGCATAAGCAATTTGATTTGAATCCTCGACCAATGCTCACACCTTGCCCACATCGGAATCCTGGTGTACATTCTAGTTAGAGTTGCTTCAGCACGTTTTGGTTTAGCTCTAACCTTAACGGGTGCATGGTTGTAATTTGTAATTTGAAAAAATGAAAAAAATTGGCTCAAAATATTTCATGTTGATAAAGCAATGAAAAGTGGTTACTACGATCAAAATATGCATCATTATGATCAAATCATCACAAAGCACTCAATGTCAGAGAAAAATCATTAAATTTAGCAAATTGGAGCAATTCCTAACATTTTGTGGGTTTTAAGTCAATATGGGTTGGAGCAATGCTTCAGCCTTTTGTGGGCTTGGAAGTTGTGAAATATGACGGGTTGTAGGCCAAAGGATTGTGGAAGCCAAATGAATCGACGCTATTGCATTGGAAATTCATAGATGACATCCTGCATCAAATTTTCTACATGGTTCCAACACTAGATCATTTTGGATTCATCTTATTTGAGCATGTGGGGAAATATATTTTTTAAGTATTGGTGCTTGATGTTTAACGATTTTACCCTTTTGGATTTTTATAGAAAAATAATTTGTGGATGTCATTAGTGTGGAAGCCAGAGGATTCCACGCCATAGCATTTGGCATCTACTGGATGGAGTCTGACTGGAGGATTCCCACATGAACATTTTCATGATTGAAATTTAAGGTTTCTAAGCCTCCAAAGGTGCATTCATTTTAAACTCTCAATACTTAGAAAAATTACCTCAACCCATACCTAACACAAGAAAATGAACTTCAAATGCCTTAAACACTCATGCTCAGGGTTTTGGCACGTTGCCCACAAGAACCCACAAAGGGTTTTCCCCAAGGTGGGTTCAAAGGTTCACAAGTCTTTTCAACTACTATCAAAGTTTAACACTTAAGCATCTAATCGTTTGACTCAATGCTTTGTAGGAAATGGCAGTGTGGAAGCGAGAGAATGGTAATGCTAGGTGTTGTGGCGCAAAGGTGATGGATCCCTGCGATATAAATCCTGTGAAGACTTTAGCAATATCTTGGGATACACGAGATAAGGTGATGTGAAAGCTTGACCTTTGGCCTAGCCATAGTGTAGGCAAAGTTGAGATAAATTAGATAGAATCTTGCGAAGGGATCCCCATGGGAAAATAGATCTCTCAAACTAGGGTGTGATTTCCTTAGAAATACTTTGCAGGTTTATAAAATGATCACAAACATTTCACAAACTATGGAATTGATTATAGAGGGAAACACGAGCTCAATCAACCAAAAATCCATACTCAAGAAACAAATTTTTTTAGGGTTTGTAAAGATAAATATGTACCTGGACGTGGTAAGGTGTGAGGAAATCAGTAGCAATGAGCAAACCTTCAATCACAGATTCGCAGAAGAGCACCCAAGCAGAAAATTCTTAAACAAGCAAGGTGAAAATGAACTATATAGACCCCATATTTATAAGTAGCCTACCATTAGTGTAGTCATAAATGTGAAGAATGCCTCAAAAAATGCATAAAAACCCTAATTACGAAAACTCATAGGTCAAAAGCCAATTTAGTGTGAAAACGCCAAATGCACAAGCCAACCTCATGCATGATAGTCAACTACAGGTGCCAAAGTAGTGCAGGAAATGTGACTACAAAAGCCATTGCCATGGGGGCATCAAGCTGTAGAGGACAATGCTAATGATGCCACCACTGTCAAATTCCACAGGTGGTGATGCACAAAGCAAAACCTGCAATGGAAAACTAGAGACCACATCTGCCTTGTGGAATCCTGCAAAGGGGTTCTCGCAAGGCAAAACCTACAAATAAACACTCAGTCAAATTTTCAAGGTTTTCCAGGAGCGTCAAGATTTCAAAGGTGAAAGCAAGCCAAGGAGAAAAAAGTGAAGGAAAAAAAGCAAAACCAAACCAATGCGACAAAACATTGAAGTGATATTATGGTTACTATTCTTAAATGTCCAAGAGGATCACTAGCTCTAATTCTATTTAGATAATTTTTGGCAAAGAGTTAAAAGTTTTTAGACTTCATTCTTCTAACTCTATCAAATCTTCTAAAGTCATGGGTTACCTTGCATAATTTACTCTTCCCTTAGGACATTTTCTTTCTCTTGAGCTTGGTCTTTAATGGATCCTTATATGATTTGTAAGATCTCTCTTATGTCATTCAACACCTTATTTACTTTATTATTATACACATCAAACACAAAATTCCAAGAAAGGGATATTAAAACAAGTGTAACTTTGTTGGGTCATTTGACCTTTGCATTTGTTTATTTGACCATTGAGCTAGTCGACTTATTTAATTTTCTTGACTTTGTTGGTGCTTCATAATGCTACCAAGAGCTTATATCTTCTTTATTTTCCATTTTTGTGGTGTTTCAAAAAATCTTTTAAATGAACTAGATTATATGAAAAAGTAAATCTAATTGATTTTTTTTTTTTTAGAAATCAAATGTTATATAATTAAACTACTCGCAAAAGAAACCCTTTCTTATATTTTTTAATTGCAACTAAATGATAATTTTTAAGTATTAAATAATAAAATAATTTTATTTATTTGGTTTTGGAATGTGATAGTTTGGATTTTTTTTTCTCATGATAGAATTGAAATATTTTTCAATAGGTTCCTCGTGTTAGGATTGAGCTCTTTTCTAAGAACGTGAATTGAAATAAATCCAATTCAATCTTATTGTAAAATCATTTTTTCCTAATCTATGAAAGTAGTAAAAAAAGTAGTATAAGGAATAATAATGATGTATTGATATCCTTAGGGAAATTCAATTTTTTTTTTATTAGTGCTTAATTTCAACTCTTATTAAAATGAATCTAACTTAAAACAAAAGAAACTATGAAATTTAGAAGGTTGAAAGAATCTTTGAATAAGCCTTGCTTTGGTAGTGTATTTCCCTAGGAATATAGTCATCTATAACTGCTTTTGTAACAATAGGGTGATCTTTCTTAATGATAGTGGGATACAAGGAAAACTAGATTAGGGGAAACTAAGAAACTATTTGGATGATTGAGAGAAGATTTTAATCTTCTATGTAAAAACTAGAGATAGGCACGTGAGTCTTGTGTAGAGCATGAGAACACCATGGGGACTACAATTGTAAGGATAGCTTATTCTTCTAAAAATTATTCAAAATCCTCATTGTAAGAGAGAGGAAAAGGAATACGAGCTTATTGCAAAGATCTAGATACAAATACAAAATAAAATACCTCCCTCTGGAAAGCTAGGGAAAGGAAATTATATCATATACTAAAAATGGATATGATGTGGGGGTTACTAAAGTAAAGAATGTAAAATGAAAAAACTCTATGTAGAAAGTTAGGAAAAGGCACTTATGTCCTATACTAAGCATGAATATGTTATGGGGTTTGTTAAATAAAATAATACAAAATGAACAACCTCATGAATGCCAATGGCAAGAGGGATTACCTAAGGTAGGAAGCTTCAAAATTAAGGGGAGGCAATTGGGAGACAACTATAGAGATGATTTTGAGTGGAGAGGAGAATCAGTCAGAAGAAGTTAAGGTTCAATCAAGACTAGAATCAACTCACAACTAGAAATGAAAATGGTGGAGAAAAATAAAAAAAACTAAAGCAATCACACATCCTCTGAATATGACAAGTTTAGCCATTTTAAGGGTTTGGGTTGCCCCTTTTGTTAATGTAGGCTGCCCAAGCGGCCCTACAATTTAAACTAGGTCTCTTGAGTGACTACAACTTAAACTAGGTCATCAAGGTGAGCCTTCAATTGAGTCCTAATAGTTTCAAAGAAAAACTAGAGGTTGAGAAATGTGGAAAAGGAGTTATGAAAGACTACTATCAAGTGTTAAGAAAATGAGAAGTGTATTTCATGCCACATGGGTTGTGAGTTGGACCATCGAGTCATCATTGGACTACCATGTTGGCTCATGCAATTTTGGGCACTTACAAGGTGCCAAACACTTAATATTGTAGATGTAAGGCTCTTGATAGACTTATTTTAATATACCTTTGAGATTGTATGTTGTCATAGGACACATCAAACACTAGATTTTAGTTTCTTAACTTGCAAACATGCAAATTAAATCAGTTGTGACATATTTGCATTCTTAGATCCGATAACATGTCATGTCATCAAATTTCAAACACAAGAGTACGATTGAAATAGAAAATATATAAAAAATGACCGTGAATTGAACTTACATTGATTAATGATAAAGTTTCATTTGATTAGATTACAATTGAAACCTCTAATTTGAAATATAATCAATAATTATGAAACTTTATTTCTAAAAAAAATAAAAATCATGTAATACATCCAGTACAAATACTTATCAACATGCATGTGTGCTACTTTTAAACATTTTTGACCACTTTGATGTAAATCCTAAAACAAATGGAGATGATCGTGCATTGCCTATTTGATACATTTTACCCTTGGGATTAGCAAAGTTGGTTAACTTCCTCAAAATTAAGTGTTTCAAACTCTGTAATGTTATTTATCATGCTACAACTAGCACTTGCATCAGGAGGAGCTACAAGGGGTACAAAAAAATATATGTAATTGAAAATGTTAAGGTGGTATTTTTATTGTCTAAATAAATTTGTAATATAACAATATTATCAATAAAATTTTAGAAATATTTGTATTACACATTTTCTTGTAGCAAATTGAAGACAAGATTTGTAAAAATATAAGTATTGAGGAATTTTAGTGAAAGATTCACTTTGTTTTCATGCACCATTGTACAACTCAATATATTTTTGCACACCAACTAGTAGACATCGTACAGTCCTCTTCCTCAACTACAGGAGTGAAATGCCAACCATCAAGGAATACAAGACCCTAGGGTGGTGTATGATAATAAACAAATGCAAAGGAAAATAAAAATTTACTTATGGTTAACCTGGCTTAATTAAGTAAATGGAATCTATTGAGAATATATCAACCTACATTTACTAAAATATAGTTGGGATTACATTTGATAATTTACAATAGCTAAATTGGGAAACTAAATCAAGGATAAGGCATCACTTACCTCTATGATGAAAGCAACAAAGATCCTTGATATTAGATTTGAATGTGTTTTGGAAATGTGACATCTCTATCAATTGAGTGCCTTTGATTCTATGTTATATTAGATACATACTCTATAAGAAGAAAAGTTCAAAAGTCCAAGACAAAATTGTGGTCATAGAATGTTGATTTTTTGTAGCTCAAAAGGTGGAGTGTGGAGTTGCTTAAGGGAAACTCAAGCTGGATATTCAACAACAGCAGGGTTTTTATTTATTAATAGAATGTTTCCAGGTTTGTGAGGTTGAGATAAGACCAAGATCGATTTTTATGTGTGAGTTAGGTGGAGTTATGTAAGGAAAGTTTCTTTTCTTGCATGTTGGTGTAAATCAGTAGGGCTATATGTAAGATTGTTGTAGCAAATCAATATTGTATTATGTAAGGAAAGTTTTTTATTGAGGCTGAATAGAAGATCCAACATTTACAGGTTTTTCCCCACATTAGGGTTTCCTAGGTATATCTGTGTTATTTTGTATTTGTGATTGGATTCTTTTTATTTTTTCTTCCACAATTATTAGTAGTTAATTAACCCAGTGTATTAATTGTTATAAATCAGATAGATAATTTTTTTTGGTTCTATTCTATGAATTTTATTGAGCAATAAATTTGTAGCTGGGTTATGAGAAATTAAAATGGTATCAGAGCACTAACTTTGAATATGAAGCCAATATTTGTGATGTGGATTTCAAGAAAAAAAAAAGAATTTCATCTCTAGTTTCTTCTATGACTATGGCAATTAGTGTTCGATATGAGGACAAGCTTGAGGGTGCGTCTAACTTCTTGAGGGTGTGACTATGTATCATCCTACCTGAGTTGTGATAATAACATTTATGCATGACTCCCACGTTGGCCATTATTCCCTTGTTCTTATTGCCATGCAGTATTTTGGGTGGAAGGCTCCACAAATATTTTGTTCTATTGTTTGTTAATTATGATCAGATTGAAGCAGCAGTTGTAGGGAGACTAATGTGGGGCGTTTAGGAGGTTGAAGCAAATAAGGCTCAGATTCCCTGTCAAAATTTTGAATGGGATGCAGTATTTGCACGACAAGCATCTGCACGTTACATGGTCCCTGAAATGCAGTGGAACATAGCTTATCTTCTGTGTCTCTTGACAACTTTGTTTATACCTCGCAACTCTTGGCAAGGATTCACAGAGCTAAGGACTTCCAGATCGAAGTTTGAAAGACTAGAAGAAAAGCACATCCCTTCTTTGCAAAGTAATATGGAATTTCAATGACTCTAAATACAAATAACAATAATAATCACAATAGCGCTACCTGCCAGACTATAAATTAAGCATAAACTATGTATATGTGTCATATTATTAGGATGCATCTGTTAAGTGGCTTGAAAATTTGTTTGTGTGAGTGAGTTTATTTTGACTTTAAGGGAATACTATTTATTTCAAATTTGCATATATTCAAATTTCAAACAATGTCTAATCTTACAAATTAATTATATTTTCACATCTCTAGATGAATCCTACAAACTATTTCTGCACAGTTTAAAGATGTTTCTTACAACATTCAATTTTTCAACTTAATTAGTTGTTTCATATCCACACCTATTGCAGATGCGATGAAGGATTAAAAATGTTTCATTTTCCCTCAGAGTTGAGAAAGGCAGAGCAAGAAGTACAAACTCAACTTAATAGTTGCATTGAGGAAGCCTTGAAACTCAGCAAGGACTTTGGAGTGTCAAATGAATGAAATAGATGGAAGTTGCAAAAATTAAAACAGTGAAAAGCTTAGAGTGACTTGGAGAAGAAAAAATTGGAGAAAAAATGATTTTTGAGAATAGGTATATAGTATTTACTATTCCTCATATTGCTATGAGGATTCAACCATGTAGTTTATGAGTCAAATTCACTGAGCCATGTTTCATGAGTAGTGGTTCACAAGAATCCATATTTACGAGTCAAACTCATTGACCCATGTTTCATGAGTAATGATTTGTAAGAATCCATCTCTCATTATAATCTTCTGTAATTCAATGATGGAGAATTAATCATTCCCTCTTATAATTTATAAACCTATTCTTTCGTGCATTCTTTTTGTATACTTTTTCAGGTTTACAAAGGAAAGAGAATTTGAAAAAGGCCGAAGAAATTACTCCACCATGCTTGCTCTATGTATGTCTTTTCAGGTTTACAGTCGCAAAGAAAATTTGCAAAGGGTCACTGAACTGCAGAGGACACAAGAGGAGAAGCAGAGTAACATGAGGTTGTGACCATCTACAGGAAGGCAATCTGGAGGTTAGTTCTTGTGGTAAAAATAGATCATTAATTGATGAATTTCTTCAGTCATTACTCAAGTTCATGGCTGTTCCCATTAATTAACACATACAAGGGATCATAAATTTTTGTTTATTTTTTTGCAACATCATGTTCTGCAGAAACAAAAACAGGGATTTTTCTATCCAACTTCATCAGCAAACAAAAAAGTCAGTAGATAAATAGAAAATAGAATTGGAGATCAAATGTCTTGAGGCATCGATAGAAATAATTAAGCAAGTAAAAGATGGAAGCAATTCAGATCATTTACAGAAGATGAAATGTAAAGTTCTCAAGATGAATCAAAAGTTGCTCGACAAAGAAGGCCAAGAAAATATTGAACCGCAAGATTAATATCACGGAAGCCTATCAGAACAAAAACATGTTTTAAGATAAAGAAGAACCAATACTGATCTCCCTGCTGCTGCTGCAATCTATTTATAACAAACGAAAAAGTAAATCTTAAAATATCGGATTTTTCAGGTGGAGATAAGATTTTAGCAATGTTTTAAAGCAAAATATTGGTTTATTGGAGATCTGATTTGATTGCCCACTGAAGATATGATTTGATGCGGAAATCAGATTCTTATGATTTGAATGCATTTACTATAAATATATTATAATTGTATCTTTCAATGCAATCGAGTAACCAGCTGGTTTTCTGACGAAGTTTTCCAGACAGAACATAGGTTTTGCAGCGTGAGACAACATCCTGACTGAAAATTCACACTAAATGTAGCCTATGCGTGAGACAACATCCTGACCGAAAACTCACACTAAATATAGCCTATGCGTGAGACAACATCCTGACTGAAAACTCACACTAAATATAGCCTATCGGCTAAAAAAAAAAATTGTATAAGTAGAACAATGATATTGTTGAATGCCTACATAGATACAATCATGCTAGCATAGATATCTAATTTCTCCTAACCTTCTCAAGTAGAACTGGTTGATGGAGTGTGATATCCTTGAGAGTCAAGGTTTCTCAATTACATCATGCACCTATTATGTTTGCAATTCTGTTGACAATAAGGATGAAGCACTTGGGAAGTTGCTTTGAGAGTCAAATGAATAAATCTTTGTTTGAACCAATGAAATTAAAATGTTGGGAACCAGGGACACTAAAAAATTCAAAGATGTACAAATTATACCACAAACTCAGAAAGATTAAGCTTGAGTCAGAGGATGGAACAAAATAAGTTCTGGAAACAATTTCAAGAACATATCAGAGACATAAAGGGGCCCTGGAAGTTATAAATGAAAAAAATCAAACGAAAAAGAGAATCACCACAACTATGATGAACATGCATGCAAACGAGGGCATCCTATAGAAAGTACTCAATTTCATGTGTAAAAATAAATTAATGTCGTTTCATCCTCCGATACATTGTTGGATGTGTAGAACATGGGCTTGAAGAAAAATCCTGGGAGATTTTCTGGTAGGTGAATCCAAACTCAACCTTGGTCAACTTGCTGAGCACTATCGGAGCTCCTAAACATGGGTATGAGAACCCACTAAAAAAATATTCAGCATCTTTTTATCAGATATTATAGAACAACTTCCCCAAAAGACATTTATATAAACATAGTGACATTCAGAAAGTTTTGAAATAGCTTGATAAATTGTCCTACCCAAATGCAACCTCCTGTTCTGTAATAATTGCTGAATGTGCCAAAAATAACTTTTGTTGAAGTTGCCTACTTCAATTGGTGCAACCAAGTGAAATTGGGCACAGATATCTCAAGGCAGGAAGCCAATAAAGTTAAACAAGCTGTCACAAATGAAAGTTGGATTTTCTACTTGAGAAACCAATCCAGACTATGAGAATGGATGAAAGCAATTTATTTACTCTCTCTCTCACTATAGATAGGAATATTAAAGTTGGGAAGAATCCTTGACTATCACGAGATGGCAGGACTGTGCAGTTGATATTGGCTTAGCTGGACTCCTCATCAGCTTGTTTGGAAGGGCCGATATGGTGCACAGATCTGTAAAAGTGTTCCATGAGGTAACAAAAACGTACCCAATTCTGAATGCCTATCCATATAACTGTATGTTAGATGTTTTTGTAAATGTGGGTCATACAGATGAATCTCTCAAATTGTTATATGAAATGCTGAAAGACAACTTTGTGCCCAATAAAACCACTTTCTCAGCGCTATTTTCTGGTTTGTTTAAACAAAATAGATTGCCAGAGGCACAAGGGATTCTACTTCACACGGTCGAGAAAGTTTCTGATAAACAATTTACTCAATTCATTCATGTCCTGTGTGAATTAGAAGAAACAAATATGGCTTGGAAGCTTGTACGTTTAGCTAAAAGTAAAGGGCTTGCCTCTCTGTAGCACCATTCAATATTCTCTTGAGCAGCCTACAGAAGCCTACTGTTTTCCAGAGGAAGTCAACGAAAAGTAAACAATCGCATCAAAAAATGGCTGCAAACTAAAAAAGTACATAACAGTAAAATAATAAAACAATAAAAGAAGTAAACAGGGTAACCATTATCAGATCACATGTATAGAAAGTAAAACAGTGAATAAGCAATGAAAACCAGGTATATATGTATTCTTCTATGTGTTGCCCACTGCAAACTGTTTGGAAGTAGCATTACAATTTCAATCATATTTATAGGAAGGCTTAGCGGAAACAAAATGTGATATTTGATAGAAAAAATATGTGTATACATTGACGGTGATCAATAGTAAATGTACCAAGCAGCTGCACAGAATGCAAAGTAAATCAGATATTTGATAGTGGATAATGAGCTGATATGACATGCGGTATATGTATGGCTGCCTAACAGGAGTAAAACTACGGTTAAAATGATATAAGATATTTGTTTACACAAAACCGCATTGAATGCTTCCAAACAGAGATAAGGGTTGATTCCAAACAGAGATAAGGATTGAGTTCCTCGCAGAAAATTTCAACCAGCTGTTTAGTGGGAAAGTTTCATATTTCTCGGAGTGAAACAACATTCAGACTGGAAGCTGACACAAAATATAGCCTATCGGCTAATAATAGCATTAATAAAAATGCCGATTCCAAAGAGACTCCTTCACAAAACTCCATCCATCACTCCCTCCCGAGACTATTGTTGATTACAATTGTCACTGCTGAACATATTGCATGAATCCACCACTGAAAAGCTTTCTTCTCCCGGCTTCCAAATCTCTGCAAAGAGTTTGTCCAAAACATAAATAGTGCTTTCTTGTCACCAAGAGAAAGGGTTCCCACCACTTTACTAACACCCCCAACAAATCTTTCATTGTATGCCAGAGACGGACCCCAGAAAGTTTTATGATAGGGACTAACCATGTTACAAATATGATATGCCATAACTGGTACCCACATTCTCAGAAAAGAAATTCGAAAAGACTTGGGAAGAAATATATCCCCGTTTGCCAAACCCTTCATGTACCTGTCCACTAAAATTTGTGACATATAATCTGAGAATGATTGGGAAAAACTTTGGTAATTTTTGTCGAGTAATATGTCAGGTAGCTGTGAATCTTCGACCAAAATTTTCGATGTGGTTTCAAATATTTCAATATTGCAAAGCTTAGTAACGTCTAATAGCCACAACAGATTCTCAGCCCACTCTTCATTAGGGGTTTGACGATTCTTAATACACTCAATGTTGAGACTAAATTCACTTGTAATTGCGTCTCTACATACCTCTTGCATTGCGGGAAATGCATTGCCTTGGAAAATTTCAATCAGTTGTTGCTCGATTGTAAGCCGCATACTCGTCAGAGGTATCATATGGAATTCTTTTCTATTTTCCCTTATAGTAGAAAACATTTTTGGCAATGTCTTTTTAAAGAGCTCTAACTCATCACTAAGCGAGAAGTTGGAGATCCCAAGCCTTGCAGATAAATCGGCGGAAACACTAACCTGCGTAGATGACAGCAGAGACTGAATTTTGAGTGATTGTTGCGGACTCCATGGAACTCCTTCCAGATATTGCATGCATGCCTGAATGCCTTCTTCAAACAGTAATTCGGAAGCAATGGGGAAAATATCTAGGGCTTCATCTACGCCAGAGAAGTAAAGTCGTTTTCCCTTGTAAGATGAATACATGAGGCGGATACACTTCATGTAATTCTCAGCAACGCCATTGAGAGGGACAGTTAACTTGATTTCAGGAGGCGACGAATTATGTGAAGACCACCGCTGCGATAGCCTTGCCTGAAAAAACTTTGATTTGTTCAAAACATGAGAATGCAGATGCAGAGGATTACCCTCATATTCAACACCGTCGGAGCAAATTAACCTCAATAAAACATCGCCAATTTGGAAGGAATGTGCGTCCATTGCCGCTTCCGATTTAAAGGATTGAAGTGAGGAATTCACTTGAAGACGGTCTGATATACCATTAATGAGCTATGAACCAAGTCCACCTTCATGTTCCATCTCTCTTCAATTTTTCCATTCTAACGCACTTTTGCTTATAATATTCCACTTTTTGCTTATAATATTCAATCTTGTGACATGTTTATATTACATATTATAAATAATTATTTCAAGTGTAAATAAAAAATAATCAAATATTGGTCAAGATGGAACCATATTGAACATATGGGAACCTATGAATGTTATATAAAAAACATAAATACATTCATAAACAAGTGAAATAAATAATTTTTTATTTCAAATACAATATCATAACTATCCATTATAAGTGTATCTTTTATAAAATAACATGCTAATTTAAGCAATTTGTGTCATAATGAAAAAATATTATTCTTATGTGTACAACTATTGGGATAACAATGTATATGTATTGGAGTATTTCAAATTAATAGTTTGTCCTATCACAAATATAAAAGGTGAGCTCAATAAATACCTTGTATTTTCCCATTAAATGTGAAGGACTATCAAAAGTTTTAGTGTTCAACTAATGGTCCATTTTTAAATAATGTGTTGTTTTTATAACTAGCATATATATCTCTCAACATTTTCTATGTACATATATATATATGCTAGTAGCATTCGCAACGCGACATGGAGGACAAAATTAATAGGTTTAGGGTTAAGATTTAGGATACGATTAAGGTTAAACACAAAATTAGGATTATGATTAGTGTTGGGGTTAATGTTAGTATTTGGTTGGGGCTACCATTAGAAATACAATTAGAACATTGGGGTTAGCATCAAAATTAGGATTAGGGCTAGATTAGAGATAGAATTAGGGTTTGGATTAGGGTTAGGGTTAGAGTTAGGGTTAGGGTTAGCGTTATGGTATGGTTAAGGTTAGGTTTAGTGTTATTGTTATGGTTATGCTTAAGGTTAAGATTAGGGTTACAGTTATGGTTAGAGATAGGGTTAGGGTTAGGGTTACAATTAGGATTAGATTGAGGGTTAAGGTTATAATTAAGATTATGGTTAGGGTTACAATTAGAGATAAAATTATGGCTAGGTGAAGGGTTAAGGTTAGGATCAGGGTTAAGGTTAGGTTAGGGTTATGATTACAATTAGGGTTAGGTTTAGGGTTAAGGTTATAATTAAGGTTATGGTTACAATTGGATATAAAATTAGGGTTAGGATGAAGGTTAGGGTTAAGGAACTTATGGTTAGGGTTAGGATTGTAATGGCAATTAAGGTTAGGATTATGGATAGGGTGATGCTAAGAGATATCCTTCTCATGGAACTTATTACAAATTTATGTGATAAATTGATTTAAAAATCTAGGTGCATATTTGAACTATAACCTTAATCTAACACTAACTATAATTAGGGTTAGGGTTAGGGTTAGGATTGCAATTAGAATTAGTGCTAGTTATAGAATTGGGGTGGGTTAAAAATAGTGTTAGGGTTAGGGTTAGGGTTACAATAAGAATTATTGTTCATTTTAGAAGTAGGGTTAGTGTCAAGGTTAGAGATAAAGTTAGAGTTAGGGTTTGAGTTAGAATTATTGAGTGTTAAGATTAGGGTTAAAGTAAGAGTAAGAGTTATGGTTAGGATTAGGGTTACAATTAAAATTAGTGTTGGTTTTAGAATTAATGTTAGTTTTAGGGTTTAATTCTAACTTGAACTCTAATTATAATCCTAACCATTATCCTACTTCTAACTCTAACCCTAACTATAACCCTAATTATATATACTAACACTAACCCTAACCCTAATAGTAATCCTAACCCTAAAGCTAATTAAACCCTAATTTAACCCTAACCCAAATTAAACCAAAAACATAAATAAACCCTACTTAAATCTTAAATCAATCATAACCATAATTGTACCCTAACCTAATTCAATACTAGCACTAATCTTAACCCTAATACTAATTGAGCCCTAACCCTA
Source organism: Sequoia sempervirens (assembly GCA_007258455.2). Lineage (NCBI taxonomy): Eukaryota > Viridiplantae > Streptophyta > Pinopsida > Cupressales > Cupressaceae > Sequoia > Sequoia sempervirens. The sequence goes on from VDFB02384320.1 coordinate 145,329, forward strand.
ATCTAACAATAACCCAAAGCTTTATCCTAGAACCCTAACCCAAATATTTATCGTATAACCCTAATTGAGCCCTAACTCTAAACCTTAATTAAAACCTAACCCAAGTATCCTATCGCTAATTAAACCCTAACCCTAATTGAAGATTAACATTATTTCATCCCTAACATTAACCCTAACCCTAATTGAACTCTAATCCTAACCCAACTCTAATTAAGCCCTAACTATTGTTGTACCATAACCCTAATTGGACCTTGATTGAACCCTAACCCTAATTATACCCTACCCTAACCCTAAACCTTAATTGAATTGTAACTCAAATTAAACCTTAACCCTAACACTAAACCTTTACCCTAATTGAATCCTAATCCTAAACCTTATCCTAATTAAACCCTAATCCTAAACCTTACCCTAATTAAACCCTAACTTAACCCTAAGTTTACTAATACGACATCGCATGATTTGTTGCTTTTTAGATTTGAGGAATACATTCCATTCATTTATGAGTACTCGTGATGAACACTAACAACTTTAAAGTCACAACTATTAGTGCTATATTATTAAAAATATTTGGCATTAAATCAAAAAAATCTATCATAACTATTGGAAGATGGTCAATTAATGGATCCTCTGCCTTATTAGATTAATTTATGAAATTCTTGATTGATTGTGAAATTTGTTATTGAAAAGAAAAATCTACAAGAAGATTGGGATGTTGCATAAAGTCTTAATTCCTCTTTATATGTCCTTTGGTTATTTTTGAATTTCTTTATTGAATTTTATTTTTCTAGTTGTCTTTTGATTAGACTTTTGTTAACTTTTTATTTGTCTCTATTGAACCTATGTTGGATAAAAGGCCTCAACTATTGTCTATGCTATTGATTTATTTTTTGACTTTATAAAAGATTATAAGACCCTTTAAAAATCTTTTCTTAAGTATCCCTATCAAAATTTATCAAGACAATTTTTTTTTACTATATTAATGTGTAGTCTAATTATATATTCATTAATTATTTGACAATAGATATCAATTCAAAATTTATTATAAATATTACTATATTATTAATATTTTTGTTTGATAAATAAAATATTTCAACTATACTATATTAATTAAATTGATAAAAAAAATCAAAATAAAATTTTAAATTTTAATAATTTACATAATTTTAAAAATATTTTAACTTATTTTAAATAAAAAATAAAAAATTAACTACTTCCAAAATGAAAGAATGAGACATCGTCTCATGGAACACAATTATTGCATCAAGCAGAAGACATGGGTATACTCACGAGGCAGTCACATTGTTTGAGAAAATGCAACAAACATGCATTCAACCTGATCAGTTCACATTTGCCAGCGTAGTCTGGCCTGCACCAAAATGGGAGTTGTCAAACAGGGTATGGGTATCCACCAAAGCATAATGGAAGGGGGATTTTGTCAGAGATTGTAATTGGAAATGCTTTGGTAGACATGTATGAAAAATTTGGAAGCATAGACAAAACTCGTCAACTATTCTCATGGACTGCAATGGTTTTAGGATATGCACAAAATAGATTTGTTGAAAATGCTCTAGAAACTTTCAAGAAAATGCAATTGGTAAGTGTGAAGCCAAATTCCACAACCTTTGACAACATCATCTCTTCTTGTGCCAAAATGGGGGCTTTAGAATAGAGTATGGACATCCATTAAAGCATAAAGAAAAGATAAATATTGCCAGATGTTGGCAAAATCAAGTGGTGCTTCTATTCCAGGTGAGATTTTTGGTCTTTATCGAGCATGGCAGAAATATGGTAGATTTCCATGGAAGAGGCTTGTTCTTCCTACAAATCATCTTGCAAAGAGATTTATTGTCTCTCTTGACCTTACATTTCAGAGGAACGCTTCAAAAGAAGTAATAGACTTACGTTAAGAAAATTAATTTCTTTCTTTAAGCTTCCATGGAAAAAGGCCGCTTGCTTGAAATTATGGAGATCCATTGTGTTAAAAGGTGCAGGACAACTGAGAGGGGGGATGAATCAGTTGCCACCAAATTCAAACACAAAACTTCAAACACTTATTAACTTCACAACACACTGTTTTGTTATTAAGTATGAACATGAAATTTATATAACAAAAAGCAAAATCAACACAGAGAACACTAGATTTTACGTGGAAAACCCAATGAGGGAAAAACCATGGTGAGCATTAACTCACAATATAAAATAGTTCCAAAACTGAATATATAAGGCTCATTGCCTAGAATGGGACTCATTGTCTAGATACAAAATCTCACTGATTACAAGGAGGTTCACTGCCTACAAAAGGTTACAAAACAAAATTGGCTTCACAACTAGAATGAATTGAAGAGAGTGCACCTAACAACTGTTGATACAATTCCAGTGATATTCAATAAACTGACTTAACACACTTCATCATCTTTACATTTTTCGCATTCACATCTTTTTGGACACAACTTCTTCTTCTCATCTCAATCTTCAAATCTATCCAACATATATACTCAATCGATCCATAAGCATCAATTAGGTCGGCCTAATTAGATGCAGCCCTTGTTTATTAAAAATACCAACTTTCGGCTACAAGATTTCAAAAAATATTTCCAAAAGACAATTTAATCGCTCATCACGCTACATCATGTCAGCTCATATATCCAAAATACAAAATTAGTTCATGTCATTACATCATCTATCCATTAGGTCGGCCAGAGATAGACCTAATAGAAAAAATGCAACAACAGAATAATGTCGATATACCATACGGGCACTGGAGCACGAGAGATTCTGAACATTCATGCTTTCAACACCCATAAACTGTTTCTCAAAACCACAAGCAACAACTATCAACCATGGAGGATTGCAGACCAAAATACCAGAGGGTGTAGTTTGTATACCGGTTCAGATACCAGACCAAAATACCAATTCAAGCAATAATTTAGTCTTGCAATTGCAACTCATATATCATGGTGACATCAATGAAAAAAAAAACTATATATTAGGCCATTCTTCTTCATTCTTCCAACAATCTCCCCCTTTGTCATTGATGGCAACATGTGCCAAAATTTACAAAATAGTATTCCTTCCTTTTTACTCCTTTTTACACACCTTTCTCCCTGCATACTTCTCTCTCCCTTTCTTCTACTATTTTTCACATGAATCTCACTCTCTCCCCCTTTGATATCAATGGAAAATGGCACCCAAAAATAGTATGTAAACATTTGCACAGGGCACCATTGTATATACAAAGGAATTCCAACACTCCATTTCAAACATTCAAGTGAAAATGGCAGTTTTTACATGAAATTTTTTCTTGTACCTCTCTCTTATGATCGGAAGGATCCTTTTCCAACCAAGCACAACCAAATTAATTCTTGCACTCATACCATCCAATAAAGATAATTGTGTTTAAAGGAGGCTGTCAGATTATAAGACAAACACTGTCATTCACAATCTTCTGCATCAAAGAGAATTCCAGAGAGATGATTCAATCGAACCTCAACAACTTCCTTAACCAACCAGAAGGTTTTAACCATATCTTCTCTTTTCCTCTGAGTATTCAATAACTCCACCTGTAATTCACCAACTCTTATTCTCGGTTTTCCATCCTTGTCTTTGAAGAAATTAAAGTTCTTTCCAATACTATTCATCTTAGATTCAATGGCTTCAATTCTACTTCTAAAATTGTCAACAGTTGTTGGCCACCAGAGACAATGCTTGTAGATGTTAGATATTTCTTTGATGCATTCTTTTGTCTCATTAATATGTTCAGATAACACTTGTTTTGCTTTGGTACATCTTCTCTCAATCATAGCTTTGAACTTACGACCTTCAGGTCCTTCCAACAATGTTCTCTCTTCAATAATCTCTACTAGATCATCTGGCAAGGATTTTGATACATCTAAAACTGAAATATCCTTATTAAGCAAATAGTCAACCAGTGGGTGGGTGCATCGAGATAGGTAGCCAATTTGTGACCACTTTCAAAAAAAAGTTTTGAAAAGTCATAACGCGATTGTGTTATAATGCGCTCGCGTTATGGCTTGGTGGACTGAGCCTGAGGCTCGGCCACAACAAGCCCATAACGTGAGCGTGTTATAACACACTTGTGTTATGACATGTTAAAAGCAAAAAAAAAGTGAAACTCATTCATTCTTCATTTTGACTATGTTTTTTGTTGTGCCCGCAGCCAAAACCCCCATTTTTTGCACTCATGTTCTAGGAGGAGGCATTGTGCAAAAATATTCATCAATTGTTGTTATTTATTCGTAAGGATGACACCACAACAACGGGGAGGTGTGAGAGGTAAGGATTGTTTGCTTTTTGTTTTGAGTTTGTTAGTTTTAGGTTGTATTTGATATATATTTTTTTGAATTTGTAGGAGATGCAAATCAACTTGCAAACCCTCAAAGTCCTCAACAAGAAGAGCAACCAAATCCTCAAGAACAAAATCCTCAAAAAAAAATCAACCACAACAACAACCTCCTCCACCAATCACTCAACACCCTCCTGACACTCAACAAAATTTAATGAGTGAAATTGAGAACAACAAAAATCAAATTGAGGATTTAATCAGTAGATTGAGTGATCCAAATGGTTCAACCATAGAAAGAATGACCCTAGCAAGTTCATTGAAAGATATGTTAAAAATTGTAGATTCAATTAGCAAACAAATGACTAGATGGCAAGATAGGAGGTAGACGACTAGGGCTTATTATGTGGATAAAATATCATATAAAGATGTAAAGGATTTACAAATTACAAAAGGTGATTTGTACTCATTATTCACTGACCCATGCACAAATCAAAATATTACCCTCAATGTGAAGAGGTTTCCTATTCATTGGTGCCACCACCAATAGATTAGGAACTATTTTTATGATAGGTGGTACATGGTCTTTGATTACCCACCATGCAACAATTGTGAAGTCCTACAATATTTCCTTAGGAAACTATACAATGAGTTCATATTGAACAAAATCCCAAATTATTTTGATATGAGGGACTTCCAGGGGAGAGGTGGGGATTGTCTTAGGATAGACCCGGTGCATAGCCAGATCCTACGCAACAAGGGAGACGAGCTCTCGCTAGGCCACCTCATGAGCACATTGTTATTCCTTCTGTCGTGAAGGAGAGTGTTGACGTAGAGACATTGCAGGTGATCAACACTTTGACTGAGAGTGTCATCCATCATACTAGCCCTACTCTATAGCACCATCTAGGGGAGTCTTCGAGTGGTGGCCTTCGAACCCATGTGTGTCAATCTTGTGGGGCGACTTGTTCATATGACTCCACTGACACTTAGGAGGCTGCTACGCAGGATCCGTCTGTAGCTATGGAGATGGAAAGGGCACCTGACATTTTGCATGAGGCATATGGCATTGATATTCAAGTAAAAGTTAGAATGTTTATTGAATTTAATTTATTAAATTTTGATTTTGAAATGAAAGATTAACTAATTTAGTTTTATGGTTTAATAAAATTGCAGGGTCACGGTGTTGAGACTAGATACACTAGCCCTCCACCTACTTATTTGTACAGTACACCTATGGGTGGGGTATGTAACTGTATACCTTGATATTTTATGCTACTCTAAATGTGTGAATCTAACTAAGAAACGTAAAAGACAAAACACCAAGGACACCTCAAGATTAGCCAAAAGAGAGTTACAACGAAAAGGAATGCAAATAAAATGAAACACAAACACTTTTACCTCCCTTGTTGTTGAAACTTCTTTGATTGGCCCTTGCTTGGATGGGTTGTGTGCTCCTTAGATGATAGATTGAGTGACTATAATGCAAGCTTCAAGATGCAAAATGATGGGCAAAAGATGGTTGAATGATCTAAAA
>VDFB02384321.1:0-29183 GCA_007258455.2 Sequoia sempervirens
ATTAGATTAGACATTGGAATAGTAGACATTGAGAGAGCATTAGAGCTAGATAGTGTAGCATTGTAGAGCATTTTTTGCATAATTTGGAGAAGAAAGAAAGTTTTCCCTTTGAAAACTTTTGAGGAGATTGTTGTGTAACACATTTTATGATAATAGATCTTTTCATTGATGATGGAATTCGTCTTGTCATGAAATGCTAGCAAGGTTTCTTCTTCCTTTCGTATCCAAGTAGATTAAATTCATGCAAGTAGCTTACTTAGGTGTGTGGTGTTTTATTGAGATAGCTTCGCTTTATTCCATACCACTAGCGGCTTGTTGATGATAAGTCTGCCTTGTGTGGTCAACTGGACATTAAATTGAGTTTAACTTCGGTTGTGATTTATATGCTTATATGCGTCGTTGTGATGGTGTATGCATGTTAAGTCATAACTTGAACATCTTTCGCTATTTCCCTTGAAGATTGCATCGATTTTACTGAGGCTGTCCGACGGAGGCTAGGTGAAATCCGGTTGAAGTCTATTGAAATGAACCCCCACATATCTTGCATTTAGAATAGAATATAAGTTTCTTAGGCCCTTTCCCCTTTTACTTTCCGCACTTTCTGATTAATTTTAGGAAAGGAACCACATTGCCAAATCATATACGTAAGAATCCCCTTCAAAATCGTACATTAGCTGCTAACTGCAAGAAATCTGAACAATTGTGTAAGTCCCCTCGTAAGAACACAGCAATACACATCAACCAAACTGGGTCTATTCGCACTTAAGGAACCTTGGAGTTGAACGCACGAACTTTCTGGCAATCTTAGCGTGCGGAATACTTTGATCAAAAGAGAACGGAGTAGCCCCAAACTATTTTGTTCTTCGGCTGATTGGTGAGGTCACAAAAATCGCATAAACAGATCCCCAACAACGACACCAGATGTTTACTCAGGGGAGTAACTTGACCGTTTGACACAGAGTAAACAAGAATAGAAAACTACAATAAGACACATATCAAGTATTCACGAATGCATATGCACAAAACAAAGTAGTATTCTCACTCATTGAATAGCAATAAGTGCAATGTCCAAAAGTCTGTGTTGTCCCGGACTACAAGTAAATTATGACATATATAGTTGTCGACGTTGGTTGAGGACACCAACCGTCGGTAACCAACCAATACAACTAACCCATGGTCGGGGACTAATTCCTTATTATACACATATTCATTACCATTTGCTGCATACAATACTATTTATTTATTTACTTATTTATTTGGTCAACTAAAACAAGATTAATTACTTACAACCGACTACACTACCTGACTTGCTAAGTTGCTTCTTCCCTTCCAAATTTTCAAGAATCCATCGAACCTTGTGAAGAAGAAGCTCTTGTCAAAGGGGAAGAACATTGCACTCTCAAATTCCTTTCAGTGGGCATATATTTTCCCTCCACCTTTTTTTTTGTCTGTTATTTACATTTGGTTGACCATTGACATATTACATATGTATTTGCTTTATTTACTTTATTACATCAAACCTTGTGAAGAAGAAGCTCTTGTCAAAGGGGAAGAACATTTCACACTCAAATTCCTTTTAGTGGGCATATCTTTTCCCTCCACCTTGTTTTTGTTTATTATTTACATTTGGTTGACCATTGACATATCACATATGTATTTGCTTTATTTACTTTATTGCATGCATTGGTCATTAACCTTACTATTCAATTTCATACCGTACTCTCCACCTATTGCTTGCTTATTACTCGCTTGGTACCTTCCTAAATCCAAGTGCACAGTAAGAGAGCCCTTCTACCTTTTCCAATTTAGAGGTTTTTTAGTAGAGTTCCTATCTTAATCACATAATTCTATCTTAAGAAAGGGTTATGGTTTGCTTACTCGGAATGAATCCTTGCACATATAAAGTCATTTTTAAAGAAAAACTTTGTTAAAAAGATGTTTTTTTTGTTTTTTTGTGTTAGCTTTGCAATACTTCAAAGCTGAAATTTCTATTGAATGGTTCTTGCATATGTGTTAGTGCACGACAAGGTTCAAAAGAGCTGTAAACAAAGAAGACATGAGTTGAAGGCACACAAAATCATTAAGTTCAATGTAGGTTTGCAAGCCAATATTGGCATTGCTCCAACAAGTAGATTACATAAGAAGAATCATATTACAGAATTGCTTGATACTTCCCCTCCCCTTCTACATATTGGATGTCAACACATATACACTACCATTGGATATGGCATGGCTACTGTATACAAATGTATTCATATATGAGCCCATATTTGGGCCATATATGATATGTCTGGATATGGTACCAAACCATTCAGTGTCAAACCATTCAGTGTCATATCCAATTTAGGGTTATGAAAAAAAGAAAATTGCGTAGCAAACATTTTCTCTCACACACATATCATAAAGACCCAGATATAATATAAAAAATATAGTATAGACTAAAAATTCAAAATCCAAAATAAATAGAAATAAATATTTTTAATTCAATAAATAGTTTTGGAAAAAAACTGTGTAGTCATGGAAAAAGGTATTGCATCTGCTACATAGTTCTTTCCAAAAGTTTTTTACAGAATGTCATTTGGTGTGAGAACCTTTAGTATCATTAAATGTTGTTGAGCCGTTGAGGTGATGTTCTCTACTGTTAAATCTATAAATAATTGAGCATATATTTGTAATGTTCCCCCTTAATTTTTTTCAAATTTTGACTAGCACAAACACCATTGATTAGCGTTAGCTCCAAAGATAACCAACTTGAAAAGTAACCCTTCACCAAGAATGTTCACCAAGATCCCAATGTGGGCGAGGTGATTGCATATGGTGTCAAGGATCGTTAGCAATTGGAAAGAAATACAAAGCTTGTTAGGCAGCTAGCCAACCATGGAATGGAAAGTAAATGTTGGAAATGCAAGTAAGCGAATAATTGACAATGAGCTCAACCACTTATTTAGCGGGAGCAACTAATTACAATTACTACAAGGCGGCAAGTCGATCATGAATCCACTCTGCCACTTATTCAGTGGGGGGAATTATTAAATATAAAGTGTTGAAAATAAAATGCTTCAACCACTTATCTAGTGGGAGCAAAATACAAAACTAAATTGCAGCAATAAATAAATAGCTGTTAGTACTACTAAACCAGTTTTACAGAGATATAGTTTTCAGTTGCAAATACATAGAAATATGCTTCCAAAGCCCACCAAGAGTTAGAGTAATAAACCTCTAACAATTACAATATGAAATGATATAGAAATGAAGCTCAAACCAGCATTATTATGAAACCAAACAAGTCTGATCAGAAACAGTAAATACAAAAAATCAAACCAGCAATGCAACATTTCACTAGGATGGACGTAGCTCTTCACACATAACCCAGAAAGACTTTGTTCAGTAGTCAATAAAAGCCCCTCATCATGGCGTCCATCTTCCGATTGAAAAATTGTGCCAAACATAGCTGAAATAGACAGCACAAATTCCAAAGCAAGCTTGAAATGGTACGACCCCCTCAAGAAGGTCGACTTGATACCAAAAATCCAATCCTCAGTATTAAAATGTGCAAACTTGGGCGCCCTCCACAATTGCATAGCATGGGCCAGTACCCAAAACCAAATAAAAATCAAAGGCGAAGCTACAAACAGAAATTCGCTTCAACCATAGACATCAACAATACAAACAGATTATAAACCAGCAACCTATCTATAATTAAAATCAGAAATTGAGCTCTATCCACACTCTTGAATGAAGCATGGTCTTCAGTCACCTTCTAGGAAACCATAGTTTCAGGCCCGAAGAGAGGTATCAAAAGCTAAAAGGCACACAACCCCCATAGCAAAGTCTGAACTCAATTCAGCAAGCATAACATTATCAAATTTCTTAAAGATGTCCAACCCTTCACAAAGCATCAATATATAAGCTCAATTGGGCAAATGAAACAACCTGTAATTCCAACCAAGAAACTCTCCAACTTCTCCAAGGGGCATCCACTACAAAGAGCATTTTAAAATATTTAAAACTCGTAATATTATTCCCAAGTTGTCCCAACTTGAGGAAATAATAAAACTTTAATAAATCATTAAAGAGCATTAATGAGGTGTCCACTTTATGGCCCCAACTTTAAAACAACTTGAAGTCGTTTGCCTAGGCATGGGGGTACAAACTCAAAACATAAAATTGGCTAAGTGTTGAAACTTAGTCAATGAAGCAACCAAAACCAATGCTCAAAACTGAAATTGTCAAATTGCCAAAAATAGTATGGTGACCTGAGCTGAGTTGTTGATGATGCCACTACCAAAAATAGACTTAATAAAAATAGCCAATGCTAAAAATAGTAAGTTCACTTCAAATTCAACAGAAGGCCAAATTGAACAGAAAACATGACTTACTAAAAATAGTAAGTCTCTAGGAAGGCTGTCAGAAACTGATGCATGTTACCTCATTCTGAACCTCCCAAAAAACCCAAAAAAAGCCACCATACATGCATAAAAAATGCTCACATGCAAGCCTTCAAAAACACCTCCAAAAGTGGAAACCCTAATTTTGCACATCTAAGTAGCCTACAGATTTCCGGAAGCAGGCTATCAGTCCACAATGAGATCACTAAGAAGGGGACATTACAATATTTTTATAATTATTGTATCTAGCCATAGCTATATTAGAGGGTATTGAAAATTTGCAGTATACATTTCCATGCAACTTTGTTATATTCATATTCAATGATATTAATTTTATTGTAAGCAAATTAGCTACAGTTGGAGAATGGCTGCAGAATGTTGTGATAAGTGTGTGCGGCCACAAATAAGTGGGCCCTACTCCCAACGAGAGAATGGGAATGAACATCAAGTTGCACCCATCAATGTAAGTTTATGGGAGGTATAATGATGATCACATCACTTCCCTCAGTTTTGAGTGAGGGCTTGAATATCACATGCCCATAGTGGTTTCATTATGTGTACGCTAAAATACAATGGTCATTTTTGTCTTTGTGTCTTTATGCAGAACTAGAAACATGCTTTGAAATATGGACCTTGCCAACAGGTCATATTTTAATAATTCTTCCAATTTCACAAAAAAATTGTTTTACTTATTATTAGCATGTTTGTTTCTCCAAATACTTGTTCTCTTTTGTTTGGTGGCATGTTCAGCAATCGAGGGTATTCAATCTCCACTAATGACTAAAGTTATGCAGTGCATGATCAAAAAGTCTGAAGGTCACGTATAAGGGAAATCACTAAGGAAATTTAAATATTTGTTAATCTGATAATATCAATAGGGAACCTTTACCTCATTAACCCCTCAAGCCATTAATATGTGAGTTTGCATGCAGATTGAACACATTTAACTGAATTTTTTGTTTCCAATTTTCGAACTGTCAGTCTACTATTTATTAGCAACCAGTTTTTCATTTGAAATTTGGAACCCTTCCATCAATACAAGCTTTCTCATCCCTTATACTTGACTGTTAATATTAAAGAATGCATACTTGAGCATTTCAAATGCACATTTTTTTGTACCAACGATCTAATGAATAGAGATGGAGACCATGAATATCTTCAATTTGTAATTTTTATAACTAATAATTTAAAAATAATATGAGCATCATAAGTTGTAACCTGTAAAGACTGTAATCCCATAGAGCATTGAGAATCTTCTAGTTTGAAATGATTCTGATACCATTAATTGACTTTTGTATACCATTAATTGACTTTTGTTGATAGATACAGTTTAATATCCTTGTACAAATATAATTAAATAAAATTTTGTCTTTTTTAACAAAGGATAGTTGTATGAATCTTTTGATGGTAAGATGAACGTTTGTATCTGATTAACAGGGAGAAGAAGGGGCTGTTGTGCATTTCAAAAGAGAAGATGAAACAATTTCAATAGAAGTGAGTCATTATGTTTTTTCTTTCATTCTTTATGCCAATTTATTTTTCCAGGGCCATTACAACAAGCATCTAAAATTTGTTTTATGATTTATAGTTAAAGAACTCTAATGTCAACATGATATTGTTCACTTTCTATATGAGATTTAAGCTTTGCATTTGTGTGGGAAAACTAGCAGCATGATTGAAGAGCCCATTGAGGCTAATATATATCTTGAGAAACCTTCCATAAAACCAAGTAACCAACTTGTATTGGAAAAATGATCTGATCCGGGGCCAAGATGATATATAGTGCTGCAGTATATTGACAAACCCACAAGGATTGAAGTGAAGAAGCCCCATCTTATCAATCATAAAATGAGACTAACAAGCTTTCAAAGACATAATGTAAATAAAGTCTGATCAGAGAAACTGTATCACTACATGATAAGATGTTATTAGAAAATTTTGTGGATTACCCATAATACCCATTCAGTATCATGAAAGTGAAAAATGTCCACACAGATTGGGACTTGCCTCCATGATCAGGTATAGTGCAACCACTGTACAAATTTGCTGTATATGTCTAGAAGCTCCTCCATTTTTGACATAACCCTTTTAATGAGTCCATGAAGCACATCCTCCATATACGATCACTCAAAGGAAGTCAGATTGCTGCACGAGTCAGCAGCCTACACGGTAACCTGCATTCATAGAAATATCAGACAAGGTCAAGGACATAAAGTATCATGTTTTCAAACTGTTATTAGCGCCATGCCATGATGGAGTTGGGGATCTAGTAGGGACAGGTCCCAAGGTTGGAGGGAGGGGTCAACCATTTATTGGAAGCCATCACTGTTTACTCGCTTATTCTATTTTGACATATTATAGAGTAAATGGAAATAACAGAATACAGAACATGATATAAAGTACTTGCAACAGTCATGAAAGATATATCTTTATTCTCAATTCTCGGATATGCAATAAGTACAGGAAAATCATAATAGCAATCCTCGACTATGAACAAGTACATATAAATAGTAGACCGGTGTTGGTTAAGACTACCAACTCTCGGTAACTACTAACCAACTATAACAACCATTGGGGACTAACACAGAAATACAAAACATATTTATTTATTTATTACCTAGCTGACTAAAACATATTCAATTAACTTTCGGTTGACTACATCCGCCCCCCCAAAAAGAAAGTCGTCTTCTAGACAACACAACAACAAAATTGGGGACTGTACATGCAACAGAAAGTGATCACTGAGAAGAGGGAGGATGAAAAGACGTCCCTAGATGTACTGAGGATATGGGTGTGGATGTCATTGAGTGTTGTTGGTGAAGACGTTGGAGCCTCTGATTAGCCACCAATTCTCGCTCTTGTACAGTTTAGACCATGTGAACAGCCTCTGTGAGTTGTTTATTTGTCTTCTCCAACTCCTCTTCTCTCTCTTGTAGCTTATTCATCATCTTCTTTGTCTCCTGCACCTTCACTTGTAACTTTTTGTCCCTTTCGGCTAACTAAGCATCTCTCTCAGCCAACTGTCTATCTCTCTCCACTACCATCTACTATAGGGTTGTGACCTAAGTGCACTCTACCGTTGTCGCCTAAATCAACTGCTCCTGAGGCTTCTAGATATGATCTGCCAACTCTGCTCGGATAGTCTCAGCCTATGTGAGGGCTCTATCTCTCAACTACGTGGCCTCCTTAATGGAAGTCATATGCCGATGCAACCTAAGAAAGACATCTTTGTAGCAGAGCTCCATCCCATGAAGATCTGAGATAACTTTGCCATGCCTTCCTCCAACTGTAGGTCTCAGAGTATTCCAGGTTGTCTCCACTCTCGACCACCCATGTGAGGTGAAGCATTTGAAAAATTCCCCTTCACATCCAATTTGCATGAAGGCCAAGATCCTCTCTACCTCTTATGCAACCATGGATCATGGCCGATATCCAACTACCGAGATATCTCCCCTACCTCATAAATCACCCTCACCATGGATTGGAGCTCTCCAAGGTACCGTTGTACTGTGTTGATGGGGTCATATGCATCCAACCTACCAATCTCAATGAATACCCCATCATACTCAACCTCACTTGACTCGTCCTCTCTTGACTCTGTTCGATGTGGTTGTGGGTCTATGTCTAGTGTTGTCTCCATGGCAGTGTCTGTGGTTGATAGAGCTAGTAGTGAGGGCTTTAAAGGACCCATCTGAGTGTCAACTGCCATGTTGGTTGGCTCTTGCTCATGTGGTGTCTATATGCCCTCGATTAATAATCCTGGAGACTCTAGTGGAGGGGCATTTGCTGGTGCCCCCATCATACCCAGCCAATCATTGATCCCCACATCCTCTTCAATGTCGTCAACTGAAGGTAGCACTGTTGTTGGTGCTAGTAGTGGTGCCACTATTAGTGTTGTTGCTAGTAGTGTAGGAGATGGAGCTACAATTGGTACTGTAGCGGAAAGTACAGGTTGCACTGGGATGGCTGGCTATACTATGGTAGCTAGCTACATGAGGATACCCTCCTCAATGTCCTCTTGGGAGTATGCCTCTCCTGCGAGTGAGACCTCCTCCATACTCATCTTTGTGGAGGAAGATAACTCTATGGCCTCATAGTCATCTCCACTTGGAAAAGTAGGGGTAGTGTCTCTCTGCTTTTTCTTCTTCGCTGGTGGTGTTGTTGTTTGAGGTGTCCCCTCCCTTGCTGTTTGCACACCCAAGTTGGCCAAGATGCATCCAATTGGCCTATGGATTGGAATTTTCCCCATTTGTCAGAGGGTACCTACATGTAAATGGTGTCTAGTAGGAGCTCAATGGCATGTTGTGTCATGTAGAACGCCTTGTGCTTCGGGCACAGGAATTCTCATATCCTCTGAAAGAGTATACTTGCCCAATTGTACACCCTCCCTATACTCAATCCGACCATGAGGGTAATCGTCTACACTACAATATCTGACGCTCTGCTAGCTCATGTGAGTCTGCACTTGATCAAGTCAAGGACGCATTTCCACTCAGGAGTGGAGAGGAAGTTTTTGCTCAAACCTCTATTACCCACACTCCAGATATCATCCTTCTCTTGTTGGATGAGGTCTGAACGACATACTCTCTCCAAGAGTGACTCCTACTGTCGTGACATCTTCCCCATTGGTTTGGCTACTGGTACTCCTTTAGAATATGGTAACAAGGCATTCTTTGTAATCAATCACCGACTTGTGAGAGTGTCAATTATACTGTACTGTCATCTAGCGCAAGGATGGCCTGAAATCCCTCAAATTGAAGAATGGTAGTTGAGCGACTTTGTCAACCTGCACTCGTTGTAGT
Organism: Sequoia sempervirens; assembly: GCA_007258455.2. Lineage (NCBI taxonomy): Eukaryota > Viridiplantae > Streptophyta > Pinopsida > Cupressales > Cupressaceae > Sequoia > Sequoia sempervirens. The sequence goes on from VDFB02384321.1 coordinate 9,191, forward strand.
GCTACTTTCAAAATGTGATCATCCTATGCTCCTAGCCACCATGAGCGACACTCACTACTACTAAGACTCTCCCAAGTGATGGTGTCAACTGCGATGGTGTCATCATCCTTCCCCTTTGCCATTTTCCTCGATGCAACGTGGGGTTTGAATGGTATTGGTCTCTTCCCTTTTCTACTACCAATAGCCATGTCTACAATCACTATGTGGCAATAAAATTCTAACACTTCTCGACACGGGTTAAATAGATAATCTCTCTTGGGAGAACGGTTACAACTATCTCCCTTATATAGCTGTGAGTTTGCCAACCCTCTACTTGATGGTGCCTATCTCCTGTTTATTTCAATTGTGCAGTATATGACTTCACTTTTCTTCTCTATGGTTGTCGTACTGTTAATCCTTGTATCCTCCAACATCTGCAATGTACGATTTGTACCCTTCATATGATTTGTACTTTGAAATGTTTTTACACTGTGCAACGTACAAGTTGTACCTCTTGTATGATTTGTACCTTCCAACGTCATATGAAATTGATGACACTACACCATACTGTCTTCTTTGTCATACATACACTACAAGTCCCCCATATCGTGTCCCGTACTATCTTCACTGTATGTACACTACAACTCCCATGTACGGTGTCTTGTTTCCCACTCGATGACTCACATACAAGCCTAGCTGTATGTTGTTGTACAATGAAGTATTATTGTCATACGGTTGGTTGTTGTATGATTTCCTCCTCGCTTCGTTGTATGGTATGCTACGTCCTTCTGCATTGTAAACACTCTCCACAATGTTGTCGTACGATTATGCCCACGCGTACGACGGTGCTTCCTCATCGTTGTATGATGCTCAATGGTTTGCTTGGACCGTGCAAGGTATGACATACAGCGTAATATGATTGTACAGTGCAAGTTTGTCTTCGTCGTACTTGGCCTACTTTTCCTCCTTCCCTACGTGCTCCTCTCAAACTTTGTATAGGTGTTCTTAATTGAATTTTCCTTTCCTTTTTTCCTTTGGCAGTGCTTTAATATTTTTAATTTTTCCACTTTGTTTTTTTTCCTTTTTATAATTACCGCTTGGAATATTTTAATATGCCTCATTTTTAATTTTTCCATATTTTCCAATTCCACTTTAAGATTTTAATTTTTCGCTCTTTTCACTTTCAAGAACTTTAATAATTCCTTACTCTACCGTATTTTTAATTTTTTTCTTTTTATTGTTTTCTTCTTCTTCACCATTAAATTTTCTTTTCTATCTTTTCATTTCATCATGACTTTTTATCTTCACCTCCAACACGTACCGCCATTTACAAGAAAAAGGGGTTCTTTTATAACACTCACAACATGTTCCAAGATATTCTAAGTCAAGATTTTATCTACAAGAGAAGGGGGTCCAATATCTTTGTAACTGTCATCAACATATCGCCCCGTATACACTTGATACCATGTTACATTCTCTCCTTCGACTGTCAGTGGACCCATTAGATTAGGTATTACCTACCATAGTCCATTTAAGGTCAATAGTGTAGGGGGCTCTAGATTATGTTCCCTTGCATACTTGATCACCTCTTCATTGCGTCTACATCGTTTGGCGATGAACATATCCTTTGCCTTTATTATGGCCTTTAGGCCACGGTCCTTCCTCTAGATATTCGTCCTAGTCATATTTGTCCTAGTCCTCTTTGTCCAAGTCATCTTCATTTTTTACTACTTTTTTTCTTTCTTTCCTTCTTAGCTTCTTCATCGAGTTCGTAGGCCATGTACCCTCTTCTTTCTCCTTCGTAGGGTGCATATATCTTTTGGTGGCCCCATACTCTTCTCCATAGTGCAATTGTTCAAAACAAAGCATTTGTTAGATGTCGGTAAGTTCGTGGTACTGCAATCCCGTCTACTCATTTCTTGACTAGTCTCTCTTCCACGATTTTTTGGTCTCCTCCCATTGTCCAATCTTCTTCTACAAACTAGTTCCCAGCTATTCCCCAACCATCTTCCATGGTTCCACTTTCGCTTATTGTCCAATCTTCTTTTGTTGCGTAGCCCAACATATTTATTCTGATCATTGCTTCTTTTCTCTCTTGGTATAGTTTCAACTTTGATCCGTTGATGGAATCTTGTAGCAGAGCCCCGTGTAAATTCTAGAGTTTAATTGCTCCATTCTTGCCAACTTCTTTGATTTTAAAGGGTCCGAGCCACCTTACCTTGAATTTACCTAGCTTAATTTCGTTACAACCATTATATTTTAAAATGAACTAGCTAGGTTGGAATGTTATTTGGCAAAGATGCTTACCGTGCCAATACTTCTCTTCTACATCGCCTTCTTGGCCCATTGTGCCAAGATTCTTCGTTCATCGAGTTTGTTGAGTTGGAATAACCACTCCTTCAAACTCTTTGTGTCACCAAGTCTATTCTCCACAGCTATCCTCAAAATCAGTACCATATATTTGACTGGCACTATCACTTCTTGACCATACATTAATTGGAATGGTGTGTGCCGGTCGTCACCTTATATGTCGTACGATATGCCCACAGTACTAAAAGCAAATTTTCTTCCTAGTATGCTTCTTCGACTCCACATGATTTGTGAATGACAGATACTAGCACCTTATTGCTCGACTCTACTTGTCCATTCACCCTTGAATAGTGTGGACTTGACAAGCTATGAAAGATTCAAAACTCCATCATCATGAGTTGAATGACATGGTTGACGAGGTTCCCACCACAGTCACTCATGATATGAATGGGTATTTTGTACCATGTGACAATCTATTCATATATAAACCTTGTGTTGATCGCCGTGTTATCTTAAAGTGCTCTTGCCTTTGCCCATTTCGTCAAGTACTCAGTAGCTACCACAATATATCAACATCGATGCAATTGACTAACTTTGAGTGGTTTGATGAAATCCTACCCCCACCTTTCGAAGAGTTCTTGTAGTTGTGAGGGGAACAGGGGCATGTAGTCTCTCTTGAGGGGTTTGTCAACTCTCTAGCATGTATCACATCCTACTACCCACTCTTGGGAATTTGTGTGTATGGTCGACCACCATAATCCTACCAAGAGAACTTTTTCAGTTGTGGCATTTGGTCCCATGTGCCCTCTAGGAAGACCCTCATGTGCTTCCTTGAGCACTCTTGGAATTTTTTCCTACATTACACATCGTCTCAACACATGATCAGGCCCCATTTTATATAACAAACCATTAATGAGCTGAAATGTTTTACTCTTCAGTGCTAACTTTTGTCTCAGTCTTGGTGGCATCTCCTTCGGAAAGGTGGATGTGGCCAAATAATATCCGATATTCTCGTACCATGATGCTAGTGCCACAATCTAAAACAAGTGCACATCTGGAAAATCTTCATTCACTCCCTTAGGTGGTTCTCTAGACCAAATTCTTGATAACTAGTCAGTGATGACATGGCTCTTCCTTGGCCAAATGAATATGGTGAATATGAATTCCTATAACAGTAAGATCCATCAATTTACCCTTCTTTGGATGATTGGCTTGTTTCCCAAGTACATGAGAGCTTGATGATCAACATAGCACATGAAGGGTGTAGCCAACAAGTAGTGCCTAAATTTTTGTACAACATAAACCATCTCGAGTGCTTCCCTCTCTATCGTATTGTAATTATTTTTTGCTTTCAACAACAACTAGCTTGCGAAGAATACCAGGCGGTCCAACCCTTGCACTCCTACTTGTGCTAGTGTTGCTCTGATTGCATAATTTGAGGTATTGATATGCACATGGAATTCTTTACTCAAATCTAGATATACCAAAATCAGTAAACTAATTAGTCGTACTTTCAGCTCATTGAAGGATTTTTCTTGATGTTTTGTCCATATGAAGGGTTGCCCCTTCTTGGTTAGTATGTCCAATGGATAGGAAATCTAGGAAAGTTTTTGATGAACCTTCTATAGTGCCTGACATGATCAAGGAATGAGCTCACGCCAGTGATGTTCTACAGGACTTCCATTTGTTACCCTTATATTGTCCGAGTTCATCTTGAGTCCTTTACAAACTATGTGGCCCAACAATTTGCCCTAAGGTACCACGAATCGACAGTTTTTCAGGTTTAGCACCAGTCGGGCTACTCAACACCATTCCATACACTCTCCTAGTCCCTTCAAATGTTTCTCCTGGTCACTATAGATTGACTAGTTGTCGAGAAATGCCTTGAAATTCCCCACAGACATTTTATCAAAAATATGTAGGATGATCCTCTGGAAGGTTGCCAAAGTGTTGCATAACTCGAATGGCATCAGGTTGTTCACATATACTCCATCCTCGACTACCAATGTCATCTTCAACTTGTCTTCTTCGGTGATGCTTATCTGATTGTATCTTGAGAATTTGTCCATGAACGAGTACATTTCATGACTAGCAACTTCTTCGAGGATTGTGTCGGTGAATGGGATTGGGAATGGATCCTTGATAGTCACCGCATTCGGGCTTCTGAAGTCTATGCATATTTGAATCTGTTTGGATTCTTTCTTTAGTGATATGACTATTGGTGAAACCAAATAAGTGACTTCAACTTTGAAGATGATTCTTGCTTCTAACATTGTTTCAATTTCTTGTACCTTAGCAGCATAGTTCTTATTCATTCAATACGGTCTATTCCATACGAGTTGTGCTTCTGGTGCAAGGGGGATCCTGTGTATGCACAATTCTGGTGATATCGCCTCGATATCTTTATACATCCAAGAAAAAGCATCTTTATATTTTATGAATATTTTGAATGCTTCCGCTTTCAGCACTGGGTCCCAATCATCCCCAACCATGATTGTCTTTGGTTTGTCTTTGTCCCCCAAGTTCACCTTTTTCATCCTTGGCTTCTCGTACTTGATTATTTTGTCTCGTTCGAACTTGTGGGTTGGCATGTCATCCAATTTTGCTACTCCCTCCTTTATTCTCTATACTCGATAGGAAATGTCTGACTAGTCGTAGCTTTGTCTTCTTCCTTGATCTCCCCGATTTGTAGCATGTTGCACTTGGGGTGGAACATCTCATAGTCTTCCATCTACAAATGGAATAGACTATTGAGAGAACTTGTCTCATCCTCAGACCAACTATGAAGGTCAAGTACCTTGGTCATTAGGTTCCATGAACTTTCTTCCTTCATCTGCCTCTGATTCTCCTCTGTCAGACTTTGACTCGAAGGACACCAATTCTTCGCTCACGGCCTAATTCTTTAGGTCAATGGTGTACTTCCTCCCATTGCTCTTGATGGAGAGTGTATTTCGGTTCCATTTGCGGTCTGCCTTGGCTTCAATCAACCATCCTCTTTCAAGTAGTACATCATATGCCTTCTTCTACAATGGGATGACGACAAAGTTCACTAGAAATTGTTGTGTGCCAATTGTCACTTTTTGTTCCATCAGCATACCCAATGGTTTGATATCATGTTGATCAGTGCCTACCAAGTTAAATGTTGGTGGCTAGAGAGTAGGTTTCCCGAGACACTTCTAGGTCTCCTTCGACAGTACTGTCACTCCCAAGCCTCCATCAATGATGGTGTTTGTGAGTTTCTTTCCCATGATTTCCATCTGTTTATGATGGTTGGCTTCCTCTCGACGTTCATCGCGCGTAACATTGGATTAAGGACTTGTTCTCCTTCCGGTGGTGGTTCTACTGCCATGTCCTTGCTTGGACCTCCCTGTCGAGTTTGTTTGTCACTGACTTTGTTTGTAATCGCCACTCTTAGTTGTGGCATTATTTGTAGGTCAGTTACTTTGATGAGTATGGTTGTATGTAACACTTGTCATACAATATTCTTTTCTGAATCCGACGACAATGATGTACTTGCTACTTCATTGGAAGTTATCCTTTCTTTGCCCATCACCTATTCTACTTTTGCTTTGGTATCTCAGAGTCTTTCCTTCTCCATTCGAGGGTCTGGATAAATCACTTTCTTTGTTTATGCTTTGGTAATTGCCAGAACCTCCTCATCCTCCACTTCCAACATGTTGATTCCTTTTTGTTTCAGGTAGCCGGTGTCTTCATGATTGTCCGATCCACACCATTTGCATAACATTCCTCTCTTACCTTGATTGTTTTGGCATTCCCTAGCGAAATGACCCCATTCATTGCACTTTTGGCACAAGATCATGGGTCTACCTTTAGCATCGTCCTATATTCTACTTCTTGGTCCACTCTTGTTGAACCGATTGTTTTTTCCTCTTCTATTACAGTATCCACAAGGGGACACATTGGTGTTGTTATTCTATGGTTTTGAAGGTGTGGTCAAATGGGCTGACTATTCCCCTTGTGTGCTTGTCTTTAGATTGTATGGGCACTCTTTAATAGAGCATGTCATGTCCTCGGAATTGTGACATTAAAATAGCAAAATATACATTTAATCTTAAACATTGGATATCATTTTATGATTATAATTATTATTATATTATCAATATTAAATATAACTATATAATTCCCGAAATACAAATATTAGCTTAATTATAATCATCATAATGATATTATAATTGTCAAAATAAATAAGATATTGTGGTTGCACTCTTGTCAATAAGCATAAAATAGTATAAAGGAGAGTAATTAAATATTATAACTATAAAAATAAATATAAATATCAAAAGATGCATCATAATAAAAATAAGTATTATTTTAAAACAAGAGAATCACCACCGATGATGCTAAGCCAAGCGACTTCTTCATCACAGAGTCGTGACTCAGGGAGAGGGTCGTGATCTTCCAACGTGATATAAGGCAAGCTTTCCAAAACAATGGCAGGGGGGAATATGGGAGTATATAGCTTAACCTGGCATCATTGGGTATGGAGAAACAAACATATAACAGATGGAATAAATCACCGTAGTGTCTAATATTATCATGGAGAGATGTGTATTCTCAACAGGCAGAATAGGAGGCAATAGTGATCATTTATAAGCATCCACACCCGATCATTTGGGTGCTTGAAGTCCCTATAGCAACAGAAAGGGGATATTCGAAGTATATAGGATTGACACACACTGAGTGGAAATTGGACATGGAATTCTCGTCGTGTTCTCAAGTGTCGTTGCCTATCGTGGGCAACTTGGTCATATCAAGGACGCATGGGCATAGTGGAAGGCTCGGGACTGGTACTCGATATTGTCATCATCCTCTAGTAACACTACCACCGGTGCTACTGTTGGGTCAATGATCAAGCTCAAGTGAAAGAACTTATCCAGTGTGAAGAGTATAAAGATAAACACCTATCGGTCTTCACTTGCAAACATGAGAAGGAGATCAGGGAAAAGGTCATATATGTGTGAGTTATCGATTTAGGAAGGATATCTAAATATATTCTAAGAAGAGAACTAGCGAATCACTGATAGAAATTGTCTTTATGGCATATGCAGACTGAGGTATATGATTTCATTGTTATTAAGTATATAATTGCATAATTGGCTATTGACATCATTACTCTGTCATGCTTGTGATTTATACCTATTAGTTTTGTGGCAAGCTTATCACCACTATGGTATGTAGATTACATATATGTGTTCTTATAAACTATATATATATATATTCATGGATACATCATAAATGATGGGCAGATACAATATATACAATAATATAATATAGTATTTATGGTTATCCCATAATAATGCTTACATCAACTGAGCCTTATAAGCAATAATGACTATTATGATAAAAAGGTGTAATAAGATATCATCTTGGGATCTTGATAGACATTTAATATCTACCTAATGAACTTATGAAATTATATAGAAGAATCATTCATAAGAGTGATAAAGGGGAAATGAGTAACCCTTTGACAAGAATGAAGTGTTTATATCATCTTTGATTGTATTTGATATTATCACTGACACTTATTAATCTTTAAGTTTCTAATGTCTCTTTGAGAAACATTTTGAGTGCAAGATTCAAATCAAAGTGCGACCACCAAGAAAAATGGGTCATTACAAGTGGTATCAGAGCAACTTTCCTGCCATCTTGTAGAATTAGTGTATGCAAACTTACCGAAGAAGGTATATTCTATAAACATAAAGAAACACATTCTGACTCATGCAGATCGAGTATGACCTGTAACCATTGAATATAATTACTTTGCTACTGGTATTCATCATAGTTATTAAGAGATATGCAAATTGTGGGATTTTGAATAAAGACAGTGAAATTATTTTGGCAAATAAATAGGGAATTTAAATACCAATTGGCGGTTAATAGACCTATCTAAAGATGATTGATATATATATATATATATATATATATATATATATATATATATATATATATAATAGGTGGTTGATGAATACTGTTTATACATAATAATATTTGTCTAATTGATGTTATTTATTATTGTCATGTCACTATTATAGTATTTCTAATATGTTATTTTGAATTGGACAACTAACAATGTCATGATGATCTCTTCCATTATAATTATAGTGTGTGGTAACCACATAAAATAACTATGGAAGGCTAAGAGAAAGACTAATTGCATCTCTACACCCCAGCAATATTGAAGACAACGATGATCTATCATTCTATTGTAACATAAAATAAGGCAGCATTGCTGGCTGGAAAATAAGAGGTTTCTGCAGATCGAAGTGGCACGTGTTAGGTGCGTATTTTCATGGCCTTGAATCAGCAATCATAAATACCTTTATAATTTAAAAAATAAATAAATAAAATATTATTATATTAATAATATTTGTTAAATATGTTAGGGAAGCAAATATTAATGATTGGTAAATATATACAAGGAATTGGTAATTGATAAATATATTAATATTCGATATTGACAAAGATATTAATGTAGTTATTAATATTTGTATAAACATCGAATATCAGAAGGGATTGCTGCTTATACATTGATATGACAAATAGATTATTTACATTAAACTCTTAATATCTTGATGAATTCATGAATCCCCATAGCATGTTGTAATTGTGGGTAACTTGTTAATATGATAATCATTAAATGCAATTGTTTGTATCCTAAAACAATCATGTATGTGGTTGAGGGATGGAACCGATAGGTTGGGTAGATACTAGGGTCCCTTCGAGGTAGACCACCTCATTTGATGACTGCGGTCTGCCATTGGGGGCCAAGGGGGTTGTTTAGCCGCTCTTGGGCTGAGAAGGGAGTGCTCTAAGGGCCTCCTATGGAAATCCTTCCTCCAAACTATCGCATGGTTGGATTAACTTGAGAAACTCTCCATCGTAGAAGGGGATGGGGAAATAGGAGGTGCAGAAGGGATAGCAGGTGCTAGAGGCCCTTCCAAGTAGCCCACCCACATGGATGACTGTGTGTCTGCCATTGTTGGGCCAAGAGGGCCTGCATAGCTGCTCTTGAGCTTGGAAGGAACACCTTTATGGGCGTCCCAATGCAGCCATCCTATTCGAGCATACCTATGATTGAGAAAACCAATAATTTCAGCAAGGTGTTGTTTGGAGCGATACTACGTGTGCCTTACATATATTCAAGTATATACTTTGAGATAATTTGTGTGTATTCAAAGGTTTACTTTGTGACTTATGTGTATGCTTTGTAAAATATGCTTGTGTGAATACTTTTGTATTACGTGCACTCGAGTGTCTGCTTCATACTCATGTATATACTTGAGGACCTTGGGAGGGTGGTGTAATGAGCCAACCCAATCTGACTCAAAAATTCTTCACTTGCTGCCCTTGGTATCTTGTCAAATGGTTGGTAAACCAAATCTAAACTTGCTGATTGTAACTTGCTTTGAGTTTTCGAAGTTTGATGGTACTTGATTTGCTGATATGATCTCTATGAAGTGATGTACTAGGTCTGAAATAATGTGCAGCAACTAACTGAACTTGAAGATGCAAGCTTAAAACTGAAAATTGTTGATGAATATGCATCTACAGCACTTAGGACATTTCTACAAACAATTGCCATGCATCCTAGGAATTGAATTGTATATCTTCAGCATATGGCATTTGATCAAACACTTGTCATGAAAGGTTTGTTCTTGCTGATAAGAAATTTTGGAGAGTTTGTTTTGGTCTTTGAATGAAGCTACGATGTAGATAAGCTTGAAAATGATTGCCAAAATAGCTAACAACAAAGTAAAGATGCTATGCACTGTATTTTGTATTATTGAATGCAAATGGATGAATTAGTATCATGTAAATTGCAACTACAGCCAGTTTGACATTTTGTCAAACACTTGGCATACATACTAATAGGATGAATATGAAAGATGCAAGCTTGCTCAATACAGCAAATGTATAATCTCCAACTTATGACTCTTTGATTATGATATTCAATCTATTACAATGCTGATGTAAAATGGCCAAGACTCTTGGCATTACACCTATGCAACCTTTACAATTTTTTGAGTACAAATGGCAGTCCTCTTACAGTTGATCATACATGCATAAAATGGAATGCAAGACAACATAGAAAGAACCTGGTTGAAGCGCTTATGATTGAAGATGAAGAAGCAACCAATAGAATACCAAATTGTGCCTCCTCTTTAACAAACCGAACCTTTCTCCAAAATTGCCCCTGTTCTGGTCTGAGTGCTAATAATAAATATTTGGCAGCTTCTTGACCTCCTCTTAAGCATCTAAAATTGTCGACATGACCCAAGGGATAGTGCGCCCAAGCTTGAAAGTGAAATTTATGCAAATAGAAGCCTCCAAGAGCAAAATCGTCCCCTACAAAAATGCTGATATGATGATTGGAAATTATTATCAGAATAATATATATAATGCAAATCGACCTTGTGGCTGAACTATGAAGTGATCCCAAGCAAGCAAAATAATCTCCTTCAATCCTAATTGAACCTCCTTCAAAATTGGCCTTACAAGTAGAAAGTCTAAAGCAACTTTCTCAACTTTGCAACCCTTCAAGAGATATTTCACTCCCTTAGTTATGCTATCAATAGGAAGTTTTTGTTTCCTATGATAAAGAAGCAATTTGCAGAAACCCTTGGCTCCACAAGATGAATTGTCAAATATCAATTTCAAATTTGGATGCTAGAAACTTAGGCAACCCTTCTATTTATTCTTTTTCTCCAATTCTTCAAGAAGCTTCTAGAATATTATTTTATTTTTATTAAGTGACTTTAGGATATATATATATTATTTTATTCAAGTCACTTTATTAAATTAACTAAATATAAGGTCACCTAATAATATTGATTTATTTGATAACCTTATAAATAATTAATTTAATACCACTTTTAATTTAATTAAAATAATTAATTAGTCATCCTCATGAAAAATCATTATTTTGAACAACTTAATTAATTAATTTAATTAAATCAATCTACCTCCAAACATGGGGACATTATAGTCTACCCCTCCTGAAATTGCTTGTCCTCAAACAATTCACCACTTGGATCCCACAAGAAGAACTGCATAATGTCCTTGTCATCATCAAATAGCTTCTGCAACACTGGCTCAAACTCAATCCCATCATCAAATGTCGAAGAAGTATAAGCCTCAAAAGGAAGCAAGCCAAGAGACTAACTATCCTTGCCTCCAATCTTTGCACAAGATAAACTATTATCCAAACTATCCATCACATGCGCCCCCGAACTGTGCATCCGAAATAAGTCATGTACATGAGGATCAAAAGTGAAGCTATACCCACTCCTCACCATGTACTCCTCTAAAATCTCCTCTGTGAGTTCTGCTAGCAAACCCGATGCACTAGAAGGATCACAAATGCCACCATCAACGCTCATCTCAAGATTGGAATCAAGAGAGTGATCAACATCCAAATCATAAAGTGGATTGTCAAATGACCAAGTAGCTTCAACCTCAAACAGTGGATTGAAGATCATCTCATGCTTCTCTTGGATCACCTTCTCTTTTCTCTTTCTGTCCAGCCCTCTACAAAAAGAGATAGAATGTAACCCCCACCTGTAATTCCCCTCAACACATGCTTCCTGCCATCAACCTCAAATGACATCTCCATCTTAGGTACGTCTAGGGTAAATACTCCTAAGTCTTGGAGCCATTTCATGCCCAAAACTATATCCATCTCACCCATGTTGACCACATAGAAATCATAATGTAACTCATAGTTGTGCAACATTAAAGTGAGATTAGTAATCCGCCTAGTGCATGAGAGGGTATATCCATTAGCAACTCAAACTCTAAATCCATCAAAATCCTTGGCTTGAAGTTTGCATCTAGCTACAAAATCCCCATTAATAAAGTTTTGTGTTGCACCAGTATCAAGCATAGCAATGCAACGCTGACCATCAACTTTCCCCCTAAATCTGAATGTAGTCTCATCCTGAATGTTGGCAAGAAATGCCATGAGAGTAGATGTCTTCTCATCCTGATCAACTCCTGAAGCAACCTGCTGGTCCACATCATCAGAATCGGAGTCCTCAAAGTATGCCCACATAAAACGATTTGCCTTGCCCTTAGGTCTCAAAGGGCAATCATGATCCTTGTTGTGTGGCTCCTTACACCAATAGCACAATTTCTTTTTCTTAACTCTTCACGTGTCTCCTCGTCCACCATAGCTGTTGATTTCTTTTTCTTGTCTGATTGTTGAGGAGTCTCATTGCTTGTTGAGGGAACATCCTTATGTGAGCTCTTGCTTTTTTGTGCTACGAACTCCATACTCCTAGCCTTCTTCATAGCCTCCTGAAGTGTAGGAGGATCAAAGGCTTTTATCCATTCTCTCATAGGCTCCAATAAGCCCTCAATGAATAGCACCACCAATTGTCTCTCTGAGATGTTAGGAACCATTATGGGAGTACGTAGCTTAACCTGGCATCATCGGGTATGGAGAAACAAACATATAACAGATGAAATAAATCATCGTAGCGTCTAATATTATCATGGAGAAACATGTATTCTCAACAAGTGGAATAGGAGGCAAGAGTAATCATTTATAAGCATCCACGCCCGATCAATTGGGTGTTTGAAGTCCCTACAGCAACAGAAAGGGGATATTCGAAGTGTATAGGATCAACACACACTAAGTGGAAATTGGACATGGAATTCCCGTCATGTTCTCAGGTATTGTTGCCTATTTTAGGCAACCAGGTCATATCAAGGACACATGGGCATAATGGAAGGCTCAAGACTGGTACTCGATATTGTCGTCATCCTCTAGTATCACTACCAGCGGTGCTACTGTCGGATCAAATGATCAAGCTCAAGCGAAAGAACTTATCCAGTGTGAAGAGAGTATAAAGATAAACACCTATCGGTCTTCACTTGCAAACATGAGCAGGAGATCAAGGAAAAGGTCATATACATGTGAGTTATCGATTTAGGAAGGATATCTAAATATATTCTAAGAAGAGAACTAGTGAATCACTAATAGAAATTGTCTCTATGGCATATGCAGACTGATGTATGTGATTTCATTGTAGTGTACCCCAGGGATGCATCCCCCCCCCAAAATCCTGAGTGTTACTAGAATGGGGACGTCCCCAGGATGTGGGGACAGCGTTCCCCAGTTTCTAGCGGTGCCACCAATTTTGGTGGCTCGCTGCCGAGGACGCAAGGACATCCCAGCGTCCTTGGGACGTTGAGGGAGACGCCTGTGCGTCCCTCGAGCGTCCCGGGGATGCCCAGGCGTCCTCCACGGCGACAATGTAAATCACATGGTTTAAAAAAAAATTAACACATTTTTTTATTATTTGACATTTTGATTTTGTACTTGTTTTGATATCATGCTACTCATTGTCATGATCTTTATGATCAGATATTTTTGATATAATATAATAGAAATCTTCCATTTGCTGATTCGATAATTGTAGTATTGAGTATTCTAATTTCTAATTAGTAATTCGATATTGAAAACTTCAATGTTCATTGTTCAATGTTCAATGTTCAAGTATTTCAATTTGGCATTTGCAATTTTGATATTTTATTTCTTAAAAGTCTTATACATCTTTTCATAACTAGTATTTTAAGTACCATATGTATAGTATATAGTATATACACCCCTCGCCCCCCCGCAGCCGTCCCCCCACCATCCCCAAATTGAGGCCCCTTTGTCCCCTCGTCCCAGAAACTTGTCCCCCTGTTCTAAAGTCCCCCCGTCCCCGACAGTGGTGTAACATAGTTTCATTGTTATTAAGTATATAATTGCATAACTGGCTATTGACATCATTACTCTATCATGCTTGTGATTTATACCTATTAGTTTTGTGGCAAGCTTATCACCACTATGGTTTGTAGATTACATATATGCGTACTTATAAACTATATATGTGTATACGTATACATATATACTGATGGATACAACATAAATGATGAGCAGATACAATATATACATATAACATATACAATAATATAATATAGTATTTATGGTTATCCCATAATAATGCTTACAGCAACTAAGTCTTATAAGCAATAATGACTCTATTATGATAAAAGGCATAATAAGATATCATCTTGGGATCTTGATAGACGTTTATTATCTACCTAATGAACTTATGAAATTATATAGAAGAATCATTCATAAGAGTGATAAAGGGGTGTTAATGAATGATAGCTTCGGTTAGATATGAATGACGATTGCTGTAAGCATCATCGTCATTCATACTTGATCAAAGTTTATCATTTATAATATTATATTGAAATATTTCTGGAAAAACATTTAATCGAATTTATGAGCATACATATAAAATTCGAATTATATATATGATGTTATATTCTGCATTTCATTAATTGGAATTTACTTACTCATCCGCCACCTTGTAGAAGGGTATATATGAGTTATACTAAACAATGATAAACGACTTTATCATAAGCCGCGCCCTAAAGGACACGTCCCATGAGTGGACGTGTCTCCACTTGTGGAGACACGTCCTCTCATGAGACGTGCCTCTTAGGGGCGGGTCTCCTCTCTTATTTATGGCGGATCATTCTTTGATATGCAAACATAGAAATCGAATAATGTTCTGCAATCAGCACATTCAAAATAAGAAAGTCAAATCTGGAAATTGAAAATCTGAACATAGAAGTTTGAGTAGTATTCTTACACTTAGAATTTTCATAAGTCCCTTAGTCTCCCAATTTGATTGAAGATTTGTTTACATTTACAAGGGGAAATGAGTAACCCTTTGACAAGAATGATGTGTTTATATCATCTTTGATTGTATTAGATATTATCACTGACACTTATTGATCTTTATGTTTCTAATGTCTCTTTGAGAAACATTTTGAGTGCAAGATTCAGGTCGAAGTGCAACCACCAAGAAAAAGGGGTCATTACAGAGCGTCCCATTGCTTGACAAATGTCACAAAATAGTTTCTTTGAGCAATTTTCCTTGGTATGACCTTTTATCTTGCATTCAATGCACCACAGCTCTTTAGTTTCTTTTAAGTTATCTTTTTCAGCCTTCAGTTATTTCATCATGTGCATCATATCTCGTTTTGCGGCTTGGACGGTCTTTGATTCTTCATCGCTATTTTCCTCCGTACTCTTGTCGTCTATCTTTTTCTTCCCTTGGGAGGATGTTTTATTTTCACTCTTGATGTCCATCGTCCGATTGTAAGCATTGGCGTACGAGGATGGAGGTACTACCTTCACTTTCTTGTGCAACAAGGGAATTAGTCCTTCAATGAACCAACGCTTCTTCAGTTCGTCTATCTACTGGTTTTCTAACTTTACCAACAATTCTTTGAGCCTACAATTGTAAGCTTGTACGTTCTCGTGTTTCCCT
Source organism: Sequoia sempervirens (assembly GCA_007258455.2). Classification (NCBI taxonomy): domain Eukaryota; kingdom Viridiplantae; phylum Streptophyta; class Pinopsida; order Cupressales; family Cupressaceae; genus Sequoia; species Sequoia sempervirens. The sequence continues at coordinate 24,838 of VDFB02384321.1, forward strand.
TGTTTGGTGTTATAATTTTTGGCGATGACCTCATTGTGGTCTCGTAATAGTTTGCACTTCACCTCGAATGCTTTTCTCAGTTCATCCTGTTGTGACCTTTTTTCACACATCGCCCCATTGCAAATGGGGACCCCCTAATTTTGGCTTTTCTTTTCGGTCATTTTGTTGTTGTCTCTGTTTTCTACTGTCTGTCTTTTCGGGATGTGCCCGCCGTTGAACCTTAACGTGAAATTTGGCTAAGTCTAAGAATTAGGGTTTTGAATTTTCTAGCCAATTTGAGGTCAAACGAAGTAAATAAATTGAGATTTGAGATTAACGTTGATGTCAGCATGCTTCCAGCAGGTTTTCACTAAAATTTCATCAGATTCTGAGTACTTACTATTTTTAGTAAGTGCGCAATTACAGGCAATCCTTCAGCATTTTTGTGAATCCGATAGTCACGCTACATTCAGAACACATCAAGCAACTCGTCTGCAAATTTTGAGCTAAAACGGACAACTTGCTATTTTTAGCAGTCCAACTTCTAGGGCCAATTTCAGGGCTTAGATGCGGAGTTTTTCAACGCATGTCTGGAGATTCCTTCTGGGTTTTCAGAAACCTTCGCGATGGTGTGACATGCAAGATGAGATGACGACTTTCAGAATTCAGTCTTCCGAGGCTATTTTTAGGGTTTGCATGTCAGGATTTTCCTTGCATGTCTGCATATTCCTTGTGGGTTTTTCGAGAGCTTCGCGATGATATGACATGCAAACAGAGATAATCACTCCTTCAGCAACTTGCTATTTTTAGCAGATACATCCCGGCGGCCGCCTCCCAACACTTCACAATCACGAACTAATCGCAATGCAACATAAGCAGGGACAGCGGGTCGGTGGTCGCATGCCGAGACCAATTGGGTTTCTAACCGGGACCAAAAGAGTAAAAAGTCGAATTTTGAAAGCAGTGCGCACCACACGTCCCGACATCTCTCAAAACTATACATACAAGAAAAATTTGAAGGCAGACACTTACTGTTATGGTAAGTCATTCAGTCGAACTAAAAATAGAAAGTCGTGGCGTCGGCGTCAGCGAAAGGCTGATCGCGTGGTGAGGCTGGCGCCCGTTAATTTCAAGTCAAGCGGAATTATGGAGTCTCAAAGCAGCGGTTACTATCGTGGTAAGCTGCCTCTGACACGCTGTAAATATGGCAGTCGGGGCAAAGGCAGCCGGTGAAGTACGAGGTCAAGCAAGTGATGAAGACCCTGGCGCGTTCGGATCAAGCGGAGTTGCGAGTGGCGTCGGACACTTACTGGCACACCGCGGGTTGAGTACGGAAGGAATTAGGGTTCCTAAATTCAAAAGGGCCAAACAATAATACCGTGCAACGCCGTACGATCACCACCCTTAGGGCATTGACATGTAAATTTAGAGCGATTACGACGATTGCTGCTTTTAGCGAGTTGCTAAAATAGCAGTCACGAGACAAATATCGGGAGCATCGGTGGCTCAATCACCATCACGAGGTTGAGATGAAGTAAAATCCCGCTTTTTGGAGCCAAAAAAATCAGCTTGAAGTGCAAAGTTGACAAACTTTCTAAAAATAGCAAATTAGGGTTAGCAGGAGAAAGTCACCCTAAATCAGGCAAAGAGCGTAAAAGTCACTGAAATTGATAAATTTTCAAGTCCAGCCAGTGAAGAACACCTTTAAAAGCTGAAGGTTGGTGGAAATTCTCTAAGCACTTGAAATTTGAAGCTCTGAAGGCAAAATGCGCCCAAGCTTGAGAAGGGTACCGTGGAGAAATTTGTCTAAAGTCCTCAAAACTTGATGCTCACCCATGAAAATGCGCCCTTGAACTTGAAGTTGGTGGAAAATCTTCTAAGTCTCGCAAAATTGGAGCTTGGCACTCAAAGTGCGCCCAAGCTAAGTGGAGAGGATAAAATTCTTCTAAGTCTGGGAAATTTGAAGTAGGCATGGTGAAATGCGCCCTTGCAGTTGAAGATTGCTAAAAAAATTCTAAGTCTTCAAGATTTGAAGCTTGACACGCAAAATGCGCCCAAGTGCCAAGAGGTAGCTTGAAAACTTCTAAGGCAAGTTAAAATGAAAGTTCAAGGGGTGAAATGCGCCCGACTTGGAGGATAAAATGTTATCAAGTGTTCAAAATTTGAAGTCCAGACCCCTGAATGCACCTTAATCAAAGAGGAAGGCTGGAGAATATTCTAAGTATGAAAAATGTGCCTGGACTTACCTGCAGAGCTTTGAAAAGTACTAAGTGTTGGAAATTGGAAGTAGCCCCTCTTATTCGCGCCTTGACTTGTGGAAGGTTGAAGAATAATGACTAAGGCCTTAAACTCAAAGACCACCCTCTTGTATGCGCCCAAGGTATAAATTTGAAGAAGGACCTATGATATGCGCCAGACCTTGATGATTATGAGTTAGCAAATTTCACTAAGTATTGAAATTGAAAGCACAGAGGGTCATTTGCGCCTAAGGTGAGGAAGGGTCTCCAAAAATATTCTAAGGCATGGAAATTAAAACCTCACACCCCCAAATGCGCCCTTGAAGTGAGAGAAGTAAGTTTAAAAATGTCTAAGTGTTTCAAATTGAAACCTCACCCCTCTAAATGCGCCATCATGGAAGAAGTAGTTGAAAATATTCTAAGTGCTTAAAAATGAAAGCTCACAGGTCAAAGTGCGCCCACAACTTGAAAGGGGATGAGCTAAAATATTCTAAGTGTTTAAATTTGAAGTTTGACCCTTGACTGGCGCCTTGACTTCTAGGGAGGTTAGAAAATTGTTTAAGTGTTCAAAGTGAAAGTGCTACCTAGCAAATGAGCCCTAAGGAACAAGATGCATGAAAATTTTTCTAAGTATTAGTAAATGGTAGGAGGACCCCCTAGATGCGCCTGACTTGTGTGAGTTAGTAAAAAAATTTCTAGGCATAAGAAAATGGAAGTTGGCCATGTCAAATGCGCCCTACCTTGAAGAGAAATGCTTGAAGAATTTTCTAAGTAACAAGATGGAAGCACTACCCATGAATTGCGCCCAAGATGAGAAGGAAGCCAGGTGATATTTTCTAAGTGTTTGCAAGCGGCAGGACAAAAGCTCAAATGCGCCCAAGTTAGTGATGAAATAATATTTTTCTAAGTATAAATATTTAAATTCCACCTCTAGAAGAAAATACTCCCAAGTCTAATGGAGGGGATGAAATTTGTTCAGGCATAGGTGAATTGGCAATGGATACGTCAGGATGTGCCGGCTTCATGAGATTGCAGAAGATATTCAAGTCAGAGCAAGGAAATACGCTCAAGGGTGAAGAAATGAAATAAATTTGATGAAAAATCATTTTTCTAAGGTTCAAAATTCAAAAATTAAATGAACCCGACAAATTCTAAAGAAAATTTTCTCCTGGGTATTGAAGATCTCCGATGAGAAGTTGATTTTAAAGTCTTCCACAGTTCGTCGAGGCTTTCAGGATGGAGATTTTTTATGGGCACTCAAATAATGAATTTCCTAAGGGGAAATTTAAAAAAAAATAAAATTCTAAGGCATGGAATAAAATGTGTTGTTGACATAAAATTGCCTTGGCCGATGAATTTGAAAATGATCGCCTAGATAATTTTTGATCAAGTTCCTGATAAATTTTTTTGCTCGAGCCAGAGTTGGATGAATATCAGAGTGAAGTGCGCCAAGCAGAATGCAAGATGGGTTGGAAATTTGACTAAGGCATGAAGAATTTAAGGCAAAAGTTGGCTATTAAAGATGATGAACCCTTGGAAGTTAAAGTGCGAAAATCCTGGTAAGTAAGTTGAATTTATATTATGAAGTGTTCTAATACTCTTCTCCTTGCTTGTTTTGCAGGAGAAATGTCGAGACCAAGCGGTGATGACTTAAGTGATCCAAGATGACATTTCAACCTCGAAGGAAGGAAAGTTGCAAGAAAATGGCTAAGTGTTGAGACTTAGTAACAGAGAAGAAATGTTTTCGAAACTCAAGATGGAGAAAAGAATGGAAGCTCAGGCAAAGTTGAAGAACAACATCAATATGAAAAATCAAGAACAGTGTGAACGCGTTTCAAGGCTGGAATCTTCTAGAAGGATGATGGCCATTAATGGCTCATTTATTACCCCACTCTCCTTTGTGGCAGTTTTTAGGGTGAATCTTGTTAGGGCTGAGGTGACACAATCTGGGCCATCCAGTCGATTGTAATCTGAGCCGTCCACTGGACTTGGCCAGCTATATAAAGGGGCATCCGCCCCTCATTTGTACCTTCATGAGACATTAGCTTAGAGTTAGACAATAGACATAGAATAGAGGGACAACTTAGAAGTAGCTTAGTATAGATTGATAGTGTAGTTGAAGAAGGAAAG
>VDFB02384322.1:0-12797 GCA_007258455.2 Sequoia sempervirens
ATTCATGTGTAAGTCGTCGATTATATACATACATGTATATTCAATACAAATGTATATGTGTACCTATATATGTTGCAAGAATGGAAAGACTAAAGGTGTTGCCATTGATGTTAGCTGGCCAATTGGTTGTCAACTAGTTGTTGGTTGTATATGTCAAGGATATTAAGAAAATTGTAATGAAGATATGTTGCAAATATTCAGTGGTTGCTCTAGGTTTTGGTCTAGATTTTCTCCTATGTTTGTGTGGTTCAGACATGTTGTTCATGGTTGTTAGAATATGTCATATCCAAATTTTTGGTTGTTGATTTGTTGTACAATACAAGTTGTGTTCACCAGTTGTGAACTATGGTTTTTTGTGTTTCTGGTTGAGGTCCGAGATAAATTTTGTTGGTTTGGATTTCTCCTTGATGAAGTCTTATGACTTGCAGTTCTAGAGTTGAGTTGCCCTGATTCTATTGAAGATAATTTCGGTATTTGGAATATTTGTGCTTAATGGTTCTATGTGTTTTACACTAGTTTGGCCAACCTTGTGTGAAATACTACTTTTGAGGTTGATGAAGTGTGTTGGATCTTTTTGGGTCTCTTGAAGCGTGTGTTTGGGTCGCCCTCATTTTAATTCCACCCTAGGATGTTTTGGCACCTACCTAATTTGAATTTGAATTTGGATGGCCAACTTTGGATATGTTTCAAAGTTGAAGATGGTATAAATATAAGATGAGTTAATGGTGAAAAAATATACAAGAGTGAAGAAGAAGAGTAATAAGAGAAATAGAGGAAGTGCAGTTAGATGCGACATTGATTCTATTCAATGAGTGTGTGTGATATGAGTGTGGCAGATTAGTGTGAAGCTTAATGCTGAGTTTTCAGATGCAATGAGTAGAAGGTGAAATCTATCATTCATGCATGTATGCGAGTGATTATGGTGGAGTCCTTTGTTGCATTGGGATTGTAGTCTCTTTATAACAAGTCTTCTTTGTCTTATTTGTATCTCTGTGGCAGTGAGCCCTCCAGGTTGTTAGCCCTATTGGACAATGAGTCCTTGTTCTGGCCAGTGAGCCTTATTTATAGCAGTGAGCCTCTTGTAATCAGATTTTATATTCTCTATAGTGTGATTTAATCCTCATCGTGGTTTTTCCCTTATTGGGTTTTCCATGTAAATATGGTGTTATTGTGTTTATGTGTTGGATTTGAGTTTTTGTATTGGCATTTGATGATTAATCATTTAATTAATATTAAGAATTAGTTCTAGTGATTGAATTAAAGGTTTAATTATGTGACAATTGATTCACCCCCGTCTCAGTTGTCCTATTCAAAAATTGGTATTAGAGCATGGTTCCTTGGTGAAGAGCTTAACCGCTTGACGAAGGTCCGGGATGGCTAGCAAAATGATTTATGATTATCCGAGGTTCAATGGAACTAATTATGGTATCTAGAAAGTATTGATGGAAGAATATTTGGAGTATTGCAGATATGATGTGGAGAAAGCTTACAAAAATCCTTACACTCCTCCTTCTAATGGTCCAAGTACACTTGAAGAGATCAAAGCACATGAAGCAAACAATAAGGAAAAGTACATCTTGAAGAATAGTCTGGTACATTTCGAGTTGATTAAAGTTCAGAATTTGAAGACTGCTAAGAAAGTCTGGGATGCCTTGGAAAGAGCACATGATGGTGATGAAAGAGTTATAGAAGTGAAACTACAGAACTTGGAGACACAATTTGATCTTCTACATATGTCCGAAGATGAGAATGTTAAAGCTTATGTATAGAGATTGGATGAAATAGTGGTCAGAATGCAAGGACTTGGTACTACTATATATGAAACTAGGATTGTAAAGAAGATTCTCATAACTCTTCCTGATGCTTATAGTGAGAAGGTGAGTGTTATTAAGAAAACTATAGATTATAAGACCTATACTAAGGATCTACTGTTAGGATTTTTGACATCTTATGAGATGAGGAAGCCAAGTCTAAGGAATGGATGCAAATCAGAGATTGCTTTTAAAGCTACAAAAGATGAAGATCTGGATGAAGAAAAATTTGATGAAATATAAGCTAACTTTGTAAGAAGGATGATGAAAGGCTCCAGTAATTATGAAGGTAAGTTTCCCTTTAAATGATTTAGTTGTGGAGAAATAGGTCATTATGCTGCAAAGTGTCTAGAAAGAGCTAAAATGAATAAACAAAGATATGAGAGATAATTGAAAGGAAACAAGATTAAAAAAGCTTACTATGTGAATGAGAATGCTAGTATATCTGATGAAGATTCAAAATATGAAGATCCTGATGATAATGTGGTGCAAGAGCACCCAAGCCCTTCAAGGAGCTCTTCAAAGGTCAGAAGTGTGCAGGGGTCAGGAGGACCTTTCCATCAAATGAAAACATCAATTATGGTATCTTGGAGCCTATAATGGCATTTGGAATGAATAAAGGTAATGTGACTATCAAAAGTCATAAGGGTCTTGAAAGGACCATAGGACCAAAAAAACCTTGTAAGTGGACCAATAGTGTCCAAGGGGTGTAGGTAGGTCTATAATGTTTTAATTAGATCAATTAAGGTTAAATATTGAATTTTAGATAGTTTTTTTCCAATACAAATCAATAAAATGTAAGTTTGGAAATTCAAATATTTGAATTCCAATTTGGGCGGGTAACTAGTCTTTATGAGTTTTAATCACTTTTATGCAACTTAATCAATCCCAAACGGTTTGGGAAGTTGGATATAGGATATAAAAAGCAAAAATAATCATTTGTACGGAGGTTGGTCAATTGGAGAGGTGACTGTACGGACTGTTTTCTGGAAATAGTGAAAAAACGCAGTTTTATTGCAATTTCTTGTGTTCTTTTGATGAATGCTTGATTTCTATTGAAGTTATATCCAGAAGGATGCTTTATGAATTTTTGTTTACCTATTTTAACACCATTGAAGGCTCTAAAAGCAGTAATAAATAATTCCTTTGCATTTTACATTGACTGTCCTCAGGAAAATTTTGTTTTTTTCATTGATTTTGAGAGTCATTATGAAGTAATGATCCATTTCATGAGAGTTTGTGGCTGAAACTTGTGGAATGGATCATATTTAACATGTACCATACTGGACTAACAATATAACGTGCAGGAGAGATGAATACTATGGTGTACACCAAGATTTGATAATGAAAAGTGCTTGAAGATGGAGGCTAGGGTATAGCAGTAGAAGATCTGCCTTAAGGAGGGGTATGTTTTTGAGTTGTAATAGTTGATACATGTTGAATTAATGGTGAAAAGTCTAAAATAAATTTTTGGAAGTGATTGGAAGGTTAGTTTTCAAGAAGCCCTAGTTTTGAGGCAAGTTAAGGAGGGTTTTGTGTTTGAGCATGTTAGGGGTGTCATAGAGGACTAAAAGTCTGAAAATCCTTGGTTTGGGAATGTTTTAAGAGACTGTTGAAAGTTTCATGGTTAGGGGTTGAGTTTAAAGAGGGGTTGCTTTGGAAAAGAGGGCTAATTAGGCCTAGTTTTTGTGGAAACAACAGGATTTGGGAAGTTTGATCCAAAACAAGTGCCATCAAGGTCTGGGTATGTTGTGTAGGGTCATAAAACACATCTAAAACAATCATTAGTTTGGTAAGTCCTTTGGGGAAGTTGTGAGTAAAGTTAAAAAAAACCACCGCAGGAGGCCTAGTTGGGCTAGAAACCTAGTCAAGGTGCAAAAGTGAGTTTGTGTTTAAGTCAGAGGTTTGGGGCTTGAAAAAAATTCAAAAAGAAAAATTTGTTTTAAGGTCTTTTAAGAGTATTCCTATGGTTTGGGTCCATAAGGAAGGCAAATAAGTCATTTGGTGCATTATTGAGGTTTGTCTCCACTAAGGTGCCTGAAGAAGGGTTGAGATTGCATCATCAAGTTTCTTGAAATCTTTGTGTTTGTTTCAAAGTCCCGGACCCTCTGCATGAGTGGTATCAGAGCAGTGAGTAGGTCCTTTAGGGATTGAAGAAACAACAATGGCACAAAAAATTCAATTGGCAAGAGAGTTAGAAGAGTTGAAGGAAATATTGGAAAGGGAGAGAAGAGAAAGAAGAGAAAAAGAAGCAGCAAGGGCAAGAGAAGAAAGGCAATGGAGAGGAGGCAGAAGTGTGCAAGCAAGGATAAATAGCCTTGAGGAGGAGTAGGAGGAGAAGACCAAGAGACCAAAGAGAATGATAGTGAAGATGAAGAGGCATGTGAGGTAAATCAGGGAACAATAATGAGATGGGGCAGAGGAGAACCACGAGGAAAGGAGGTTAGTGAGGTTGTTGAAAGAAATACAAGGTCATGGAGGGAAGAGTCACATAGACTTGCCTATCTATCAAGGGAAGATGGATAGTGAAGAGGTGTTGGGATGGCTTGATGCCTTAGAAAACTACTTTGAGTTTGAGGAGATGGATGAAGAGAGGAAGGTTAAGTTTTCCAAAACCAAGTTGAGAGGTACACCACTGACATGGTGGACTAGTTTTCAGAATGATAGGATGGCTAGAGGATTGGTAAAAGTCTCTACATGGGCTAGGATGAAGAGTTTGGTCAAAGAGCAGTTCCTACCATCTGATTATACCATTCATGTGAAAAGGATGAGGTAGAATTTAAAGCAAAAGGACTTGGATGTTATGTCCTATACTGAGCAATTTTACAAGCTTAGTATCAGAGGAGGTTATGAAGAAGAGGATGATAAAATAGCCAGGTATATCAATGGCTTGAGGGTACAATCTACAAGATGAGATTGGTTTGCAATTTGCCAAGGACATTAGGAGGAGAATGTTTTCAATTGGCCATTAGAGTAGAAGAAAAGGCGAAGAGGAAGCAAGAAAGATCAAACAATGGTGGAAGAGGAGGTAGTTCAAATAGGGGCAGAGGTAATAGAGAACAAGGACAAGGCAGCAATGACAAGAGCAACAATGACAAAGGCAAAGAGATATTTTCTGATCAAAGAGGAGGATACACTCCTAGAGGAGGAGGCAGATTTGGACAAGGTAGAGGACCATTCACAGGTAGGTGTTTTAATTGCAATGAACCAGGGCATCCTTCCTTCAAGTGTCCTAAATGGGAATAAGCTGATAAAGGCAGAGATAGGGGAGCTAACTTGGTACAAGAAGAAGAGGACAAAAAGGAGGAATCAAAAACATTCATGGCCCGGATACAGTATTTGATGGTGAGTTTCTTATGGTCAAGCAAGGAGAAAGACTTCATCAAGGCCAAGGTAACTATGCTAAGACTAATTGTCTTAGTCATGGTAAAATATGTAGATTGCTCATAGATTCAGGGTCACATAGCAACTTAGTTTCACTTGATATGATAACCAAGCTAGGGATTGAAACATTTGATCATCCTACTCCCTACAAGGCCACTTGGGTAACTCAAGGACAACATGTAGAGCTTTGTAAGAGGGCTTATGTAGATTTCTCAATTGGATCATATCATGATAGGGTGCTTTGTGATGTCATTCCAATGACTTGTGGTCATATCATATTGGGGAGACCATGGCAGTATACTAGGTAGACATTGCATGATGGTTTTCACAACACATATTTGGTGCATAAGGATGCAGTTAGATACAAGTTAGTGCCTTTTCCTTTGGAGCAGTCAAATGAAAGTTTTATGATCTGTTTTGAGAAACATTTGCAGGTAAGTAAGTAGGGTGAGACAGGGGAAGACATTGGTAGATTGAGAAAAGACAAGTTGCAGCAGGGTTATGAGGTGGACAGTCCTTCAAATCAGACTTTGTGGGATTTGGACAGTATGAGGGTTGGAGGCATTGAATGCCCTATAGTTGAGGGTGATAATGGTGGAGTTATTTCACCAAGGAGTCAGTGGAGTAAGGGCAAGAACAGGGTACAAGGGCAGGTTGAGATCAAACAGCCAAGAGGGCAGTCTCATCAAAGTTTTGATTCTAACAAGAGTGCAGATTGGCAGAAGAGGAAGATAGTGACTTTGGGAGATTACATGCCCTGTCATTGGAAGATGAAAACATATGAGAGCAAGGGGTCTTCTGGTGGCAACACATGGGATACTTCTTGGGGCAATAAATCTTTCTTTCTTGGGGAGAATGGTGTAGGAGCACCCAAGGCCTTCAAGGAGCTCTTCAAAGGTCAGAAGTGTGCAGGGGTCAGGAGGACCTTTCCATCAAATCAAAACATCAATTATGGTATCTTGGAGCCTATAATGGCATTTGGAATGAATAAAGGTAATGTGACTATCAAAAGTCCTAAGGGTCTTGAAAGGACCATAGGACCAAAAAAACCTTGTAAGTGGACCAATAGTGTCCAAGGGGTGTAGGTAGGTCTATAATGTTTTAATTAGATCAATTAAGGTTAAATATTGAAGTTTAGATAGTTTTTTGTCAATACAAATCAATAAAATGTAAGTTTGGAAATTCAAATATTTGAATTCCAATTTGGGCGGGTAACTAGTCTTTATGAGTTTTAATCACTTTTATGCAACTTAATCAATCCCAAACGGTTTGGGAAGTTGGGGATAGGATATACAAATCCAAAATAATCATTTGTATGGAGGTTGGTCGATTGGAGAGGTGACTGTACAGACTATTTTCTAGAAATAGTGAAAAAACACAGTTTTATTGCAATTTCTTGTGTTCTTTTGATGAATGCTTGATTTCTATTGAAGTTATATCCAGAAGGATGCTTTAAGAATTTGTGTTTACCTGTTTTAACACCATTGAAGGCTCTGAAAGCAGTAATAAATAATTCCTTTGCATTTTACATTGACTGTCCTCAGGAAAATTCTGTTTTTTTCATTGATTTTGAGAGTCATTATGAAGTAATGATCCATTTCAGGAGAGTTTGTGACTGAAACTTGTGGAATGGATCATATTTAACATGTACCATACTGGACTAACAATATAACGTGCAGGAGAGATGAATACTATGGTGTACACCAAGATTTGATAATGAAAAGTGCTTGAAGATGGAGGCTAGGGTATAGCAGTAGAAGATCTGCCTTAAGGAGGGGTATGTTTTTGAGTTGTAATAGTTGATACATGTTGAATTAATGGTGAAAAGTCTAAAATAAATTTTTGGAAGTGATTGGAAGGTTAGTTTTCAAGAAGCCCTAGTTTTGAGGCAAGTTAAGGAGGGTTTTGTGTTTGAGCATGTTAGGGGTGTCATAGAGGACTAAAAGTCTGAAAATCCTTGGTTTGGGAATGTTTTAAGAGACTGTTGAAAGTTTCATGGTTAGGGGTTGAGTTTAAAGAGGGGTTGCTTTGGAAAAGAGGGCTAATTAGGCCTAGTTTTTGTGGAAACAACAGGATTTGGGAAGTTTGATCCAAAACAAGTGCCATCAAGGTCTGGGTATGTTGTGTAGGGTCATAAAACACATCTAAAACAATCATTAGTTTGGTAAGTCCTTTGGGGAAGTTGTGAGTAAAGTTAAAAAAAACCACCGCAGGAGGCCTAGTTGGGCTAGAAACCTAGTCAAGGTGCAAAAGTGAGTTTGTGTTTAAGTCAGAGGTTTGGGGCTTGAAACCATTCAAGAATTTTTTTTTTGAGTATTTTAATAGTATTCCTAGGGTTTGGGTCCATAAGGAAGGCAAATAAGTCATTTGGTGCATTATTTAGGTTTGTCTTCGCCAGGGTGCCTGAAGAAGGGTTGAGATTGCATCGTTAAGTTCCTTGAAATATTTGTGTTTGTTTCAAAGTCCCAAACCCTCTGCATCATAATGAATGCTTGTTCTTAGCGATTAAGGATGAACCTACTTCTACTAATTCTAAAAAATAGGTAAAGAAAATCCCTTTGGAGAAGGAGAAAAATGAAGGTACGGTTATCTCTTCCCTACATGATAAACAAGAGAAAAACTATTGGGTAGTTGATAGTGGTTGTTCACATCACATTACTAGTGATAAGAGTAAGTTTGTTACGCTTGAAAAATATGATGGAGGCTTGGTTATGTTTGGAGATGATACTGGTGCTAAAATTTGTGGGATAGGTTCAATGAGTTTTGATGGCAAACATCATACTAACGATGTCTACTATGTTAAGGGTTTAAGACATAATCTATTGAGTGTTGGTCAGATGTACAAAAAGGGATATGATCTTGTGTTTAAGGATGAGAGATGTGAGATCCGAAAAGTATCTGAAACATTGATTACTACAGGAAAGAAATATTAAGGGAATATCTATCAACTTAAGGGTGTTGATGGATGATGCTTTATGACTTAGATTAATGACAGTTGGTTATGAAATAGGAGAATGTGTCACATGAATTTTGATAACCTAGCAAGGATTAGTTTTGTTCAGGTTGTGAGAGATTTACTGAGAAATACCAAGCCTATTAATGTTATTTGCAAGAATTGTCATTTTGGAAAGCAAGCAAGAAATAATTACAGATCAAAGGAACAACCTACTACCAGACTACTGGATTTAGTTTATACATATCTTTGTGGTCCTAAAAGAGTGAGAAGTCTACTTGGTGAAAGGTCCTTTATGCTTTTAATTGATGATTATTCTAGATATACATGGGTTACATTTCTTAGAGAGAAATTAGATGCATTAGATAGATTCAAGACATTCAAAGCTATGGTTGAAAATGAAGTGAATTTGAAGATAAAATGCTTAAGGTCTGAAAGTAGTGGAAATTTACCTCTCACGAGTTTAATATGTTTTGTGAAGTACATGGAATAAAGAGACAATTATCTACTCTGAGAACTCCTCAACAAAATGGAGTTGTTGAAAGGAAAAATAGAATAGTTCAAGGAGCTGCTAGATCGATGATTACTGAGGCTGGTCTACCGAAAGTCTACTGGAAATAAGCTATTCATATTGTTGTTTATGCATTCAATCAAATTCAAGAAAAAAAAACAATAAAAATACTCCCGATGAGCTATGGCATGGAAGAATTCCTACTGTTAAGTATTTCAAGGTATTCAAAAGCAAGTGTTATATCAGAAGAGATGAAGAAAATTTGGGTAAGTTTGATGCAAGAAGTGATGAAGGAATTTTTCTTGGATACTCTACTAAAAGCAAGGCATATAGATGTTTCAATAAAAGACTAAGAAAGATTGTAGAAAGTTCAAATGTCAAGGTTGATGAGACAGTGAAGAATTCTATTGACATTGATGGCTATGAATCTGATGAGCTTGATTGCGTAAGAATTGAAAATATTGTGGAAGAACAAGAAAAAGATGAGCAAGAGAAGTAGGATGAACAAAATGAAAGAGAAGAAGATGCTCCGGTGATGTCCCCTAAGACACCTAGATATGTATAGAAGTCATTCAAAAAATTAGATCATTCGAGATAAGACAAAATGTGTATTAACTAGAAGCAGAGCTGCTACTGAAGTGAATCTATGTTTACTTTTTGAGATTGAATTGAAGACTGTAAGTGAAGCTTGTAAAGATGAACATTGGAAGGAAGAAATGAAAGAATAAATTATGTAGATTGAGAAGAATCAAACTTCGGAATTGGTCCCAAGACTGGCAGACAAAAACATCATTGGATCGAAGTGGGTATTTAGAAATAAGTTGAATGAGAATGGAGAAGTGGTTAGAAACAAAGCAAGACTTGTGTGTAAGGGTTATTCACAAGTAGAAGGTATAGATTTTTAGGGAAACCTTTGCTTTGGTAGTAAGAATGGAAGCTATAAGGATGTTATTGGAATTTTTTGCTCATAAAGACTTTAAGGTCTATTAGATAGATGTCCAGTCAACATTTTTGAATGGTGAGCTAGAAGAAGAACTCTATATGGAACAGCCAAAATGATTTCAGTTGACAATTCAACCATATATGGTGTGCAGATTGAAGAAAGCTTTATATGGATTGAAGCAAGCTCCTAGAGCTTGGTATGCAAGATTGGATAGGTATTTGATTCAACAAAGTTTTAACAAAGGTACGACATATAGTAATTTGTGCTTTAAGATTGAAAATAAAAAAAATATTGATTGTAGTAGTGTATGTTGATGTCATTATCTTTGGAGGAAATGAAAATATGTGCAAGATGTGTGTGAAAGAAATGCAGAAAGAATTTGAAATGTCTATGTTTGGGGAGATGAATTTCTTTCTTGGACTACAAATTAATCAAACAGAGGAAAGAATTTTCATTTCACAGTCTAAGTATGTGAGAGAGATGTTGAAGAAGTTTGGGATGGATGGTTCCAAACTGGTAAGTACTCCTATGGTGACTAGTTGCAAATTTGGTGAAGATGATGATTCACTTAGGTTGATCAGAGCAAGTACAAATCTATGATTGGTGGAATACTATATTTGACTGCTACTAGACCGGATATTATGCATGCTATCTGTCTTGTGGATAGATTTCAAGAAGATCCTAAGGAAACACATGCTACTATTGTTAAAAGAATAGTTAGATATTTGAATGACACTTTGGATTATGGACTATGGTATCCTAAAGATATTGATTTTACACTTAGTGCCTATACAGATGCAGATTGGGCTGGATGTTTAGATGACAAAAAAAGTACAAGTGGTGGTGCATTCTTTCTTAGATGTAGATTGGTGGCATGGTCAAGTAAAAAGTAAGATTCAACATCCTTGTCTACTGTTGAAGCTGAGTATATTGCTGTTGCATCTTGTTGTACACAATTTATATGGATGAAACAGGCATTGAAAGACATCACAACGATATATGATGACCCCATTTCTATTTTTTGTGATAATACAAGTGCAATTAACATTTCAAAGAATACTGTGATGCACTCAAGGATGAAGCATATATCTATTAGGTATCATTTCTCGAGAGAGGTCATGGAGAATGAAGTAAAGCTTGAGTATGTTTCGATGAAGGATCAGATTGCTGATATTTTCATGAAGGCTCTTCCTAAAGATACTTTTGAGTATCTCTAGGAGAAGTTAGGGGTTATTGCCCCTCCTTTCTTGAAATAGATGCATATGGAGATGCATCAGTCTGGTGGATCTATGGATCTATCCTTCTTCTAGACTGATGTTTTGGTGGTTATCTCTCAGGGGGAGCAGGTAGTATCAAGTTTGTCATTATGAATATTCTATTTTTTATGTCAAAGTAGAAATCAATGTTAAATATTCTTTTTCCTTTGCCATTGATGTCAAAGGGGGAGAAGAAGCATGTGAAAAAAAGAGAGAGGAAGAATAGAAGAAGCATATAAGAAATTATCTATTAAGGGGGATAAACATAAAAGTGTATTCAGAGCTAGTATGTTGTCTTTGATGGTTTTTCACATCATGTGTTGTCATAAATGACAAAGGGGGATATTTTTGCAAGAATGGAAAGACTGAAGGTGTTGTCATTGATGTCAACTGGTCAACTGGTTATCAACTAGTTGTTGTTGGTTGTAAATGTCGATGATATTGAGAAAATTGTAATGAAGATATGTTGTAGGTATTTGGTGGTTGCTCTAAGTTTTGGTCTGGATTTTCTCCTATGTTTGTGTGGTTCAGACATGTTGTTCATGGTTGTTAGAAGATGCTATATCCATATTCTTGGTTGTTGATTTGTTGTACAGTGCAAGTTGTGTTCACCAGTTGTGAACTGTGGTTTTTTGTGTTTCTAGTTGAGGTCTCAGAGAAATGTTGTTGGTCCATATTTCTCTTTGATGAAGTCTTATGATTTGTTGTTCTAGAGTTGAGTTGCCCTAATTTTATTGAAGACAATTTTAGTATCTGGAAGATTCATGCTTAATGGTTCTATGTGTTTTACATGGGTTTGGCCGACCTTGTGTGAAATACTACTTTCAAGGTTGATGGAGCATGTTGGATCTTTTTGGGTCCCTTGAAGCATTTTTCTAGGTCATCCTCATTCTAATTCCATCCTAGGATGTTTTGGTGCCAACCTAATTTGAATTTGAATTTGGATGGCTAACTTTGGATATGTTTCAAAGTTGAAGATGGTATAAGTCTTCTTTGTTGCATTGGGATTGTAGTCTCTCTATAAAAATTCTTCTTTGTCTCCTTTGTATCTCTATGGTAGTGAGCCCTTTGGGTTGTTAGCCCTGTTGGACAACAAGTCCTTGTTTTGGCAGTGAGCCTCTTATAATCAGTTTTGATATTCTCTATAGTGTGAGTTAATCATCACCATGGTTTTTCTCTTATTGGGTTTTCCATGTAAATATGGTGTTATTGTGTTGGATTTGAGTTTCTACATTGGCATTTGATGATTAATCATTTAAGCAGTATTAAGAATTAGTTGGACGATGATTGAATTAAAGGTTTAATTATGTGACAACTGATTCACTGCCCCTCTCAGTTGTCCTATTCAACAATATACTTATTCACAACTTTCAAATATCTCAAAACTATCAAAGACATTTAACTCCAAATGTCAAGACGAACAAATTGAATTAAAGCAATTAACCCAAACTTTTGATCAACTGAAAAGAACAACAACATGGTTTAACACATGCCACCATTAACTCATCACAAAAACTATCACCAAGGGTATACTTACCAATTCCCAATCTAACTTGACTCTTCTTAACTAGCTAGGGTGTGAGTGTGTGTTTGCTTAGTTAGGCTCATTAAGGGTCACCAAACCAAGTTCTTCTCCTGAGTGATATTCCCCTCTCTTCCGGAGGTTCGAATATGTTCTTGCATTCAACTTAATGTATCACAATAGTAGTTAATTGTTGACATGGATTAATTTGCATCATCAAAGCATTAAAGTATTCACATCGAATTATAATATGATCCCACAATAGTGGTTGACACTTTTTGCGACATCTTGATTTTTGTTGAAATCACATATTTTTAAAAAATATAATGATTTAAGCCTTAAAAAGTTCCATTTAAAGGATTCCAATTGAAGAGGGTTTGATCAAACCACCTTAGATCAAACCCCCTTGGATATAAC
>VDFB02384323.1:0-38995 GCA_007258455.2 Sequoia sempervirens
TCCTAAAAGAGATAAGTTGTGAAAGCTGCAATTTAGTACAAGAGGATGAGAGTTGGTTGTGGCACAAAAGGCTAGGCCATCTAAACTTTGATAATATTGTCAAAGTTAGCAAATCAAATGCTGTGAGAGATATGCCAAGGATAACAAAACCTTCTAACATCATTTGTAGAGAGTGTCAGCTTGGAAAGCAAACAAAGTCAAGCTTTAAGTCTAAGGAGCATACTTCATCAAAACCATTAGAACTCATACATACAGATCTTTGTGGGCCAACAAAATCCAAAAGCATGAATGGAGAAAGATACTTTATGTTGCTGATTGATGACTTCTCAAGGATGACTTGGGTTGCATTCTTGAAAGAAAAATCTGAAGCTTTTGACAAATTCAAAGCTTTCAAGGAGTTGGTTGAAAATGAGGCAAATTGCAAGATAAAATGCCTTAGATCAGACCGAGGAGGAGAATTCACATCAAAAGAATTTGAAAATTTCTGCATAGAACATGGAATTAAAAGGCAATTTTCTGCAGCAAGAACCCCTCAACAAAATGGGGTTGTAGAAAGAAGAAATAGGACGGTTCAAGAAATGGCAAGGGCAATGCTAAATGAAAACAAGATAGCAGATTTCTTTTGGAAAGAAGCAATTCATACAGCAGTTTACATTCTGAATCGTGCACAAATAAGAGTGAACAATGAGAAGACACCTTATGAACTTTGGAAAGGAAGACCAACAACTGTCAAGTACTTCAAGATTTTTGGAAGCACTTGCTACATTAGAAGAGATGAAGAAGATTTGAGCAAATTTGACTCAAGAGCAGATGAGGGAATCTTTCTTGGCTACTCATCAAAAAGCAAGGCATATAGATGCTACAATAAAAGAACTCACAAAATTGTTGAAAGTGCTAATGTAAGAATTGATGAAGGGAAGCAATTCAAAGAAGTTGAACAAAGTGATCACCATGTTCAAACCATGAATGAAGAAGACAAAGATGATGAGGACTCCCAAGAAGAAGAAAAAGAGGAAGAGGCAAAAGAAGGAGAATCTTCACAAAAGACTCCCATGAAGACACCAAAGACACCTTCCAAGTTTGTTCAAAAGAACCATCCTGAAGATTTGATCCTTCAAGATAGATGTAGATCTACAAGGAGAATAGTGAATTACAATGAAGATTGTCATGCAGCTTTCCTATCTCAAGTTGAGCCCAAAACTTTTGAAGAAGCAAGCAAAGACAAAAATTGGATTGATGCAATGAATGAAGAATTGGATCAAATAGAGAAAAATGAAACTTGGGAAATTGTTCCAAGACCAAAAGATAAAAATGTAATTGGCACAAAATGGGTTTTTAGAAACAAATTAAATGAAGATGGTCAAGTCACAAGGAACAAAGCAAGGTTAGTGTGCAAGGGCTATGCACAAGTTGAAGGAGTAGATTTTGAGGAAACCTTCGCACCAGTTGCAAGGATTGAAGCAATTAGAATGTTTTTATCCTATGCAAGTCACAAGAAGTTTAAGGTGTATCAAATGGACGTCAAATCTGCTTTTCTAAATGGAGATCTAGAGGAGGAAGTTTATATTGAACAACCCGAAGGCTTTCTATTATTAGAAGACAAGGATTATGTGTGCAAGTTAAAGAAAGCTCTCTATGGGCTTAAACAAGCTCCTAGAGCTTGGTATTCTAGACTTGACAAATATCTCAAAGAGCAAGGTTTCAAAAGGGGAGATGTAGACAGCAATCTATACATCAAAGAAGAGAACGGACACTTATTGATTGTGGTGGTATATGTAGATGACATCATTTTTGGTGGAGACAAGGATAGAATGTGCAAAGAATTTTCATCATGTATGCAAAAAGAGTTCGAGATGTCAATGTTGGGAGAATTATCCTTCTTCCTTGGGCTGCAAATTTCACAATTAAGCAAAGGTATTTTCATCTCCCAAACTAAATATGTGAAAGAAATGTTAAAAAGGTTTAGGATGGAAGATTGCAATCCTGTTAGTACTCCTATGATTACAGGTTGCAAGCTAAGTAAAGATGATGAATCCCAAGATGTGAATCAAACACTTTATAGATCAATGATTGGAAGTTTGTTGTATCTAACTTCTACAAGACCAGACATAATGCAAGCTGTTGGAGTTGTGGCAAGATTTCAAGCAGCACCAAAAGAGACACATGTTCATGCGGTAAAGCGTATATTCAAATATTTGAAAGGCACAATGGAATATGGTCTATGGTACCTTAGTAGCAATGATTTCACTCTTGAAGCATTCACAGATGCTGATTGGGCAGGCAATGTGGATGACAGAAAAAGTACAAGTGGAGGAGCCTTTTTCCTTGGAGGAAATCTAGTGTCTTGGATGAGCAAAAAACAAGAATCAGTCTCTCTATCTACAGCAGAGGCTGAATATATTGCAGCAGCAGCTTGTTGCACTCAACTTTTGTGGATGAGGCAAACTTTAAGAGACATTAAGGTGGAATATGATCATCCCTGCACTATCTATTGTGATAATACTAGTGCAATTAATATCTCCAAAAATCCAGTGATGCACTCAAGAACCAAGCACATCCCCATTAAGTATCACTTTTTGAGAGAACAAGTAGCAGAAGGACAAGTATGTTTAGAATACATAACTACAAAAGAGCAAATTGCTGATATATTCACCAAACCACTTCCAAGGGATGCATTTGAGTATTTAAGAGACAAATTGGGAGTTGTCTCACATTCATCAAATTGATTAATGGAAGCATGTATTCAGGGGGAGCTACGCACAAAATCTTGTAGCTTCATGGAGCTGAAATAATGTTAAAAGACCCCTTGCCATTGATGTCAAAGGGGGAGAAGTTGGTCACAGGGGGAGCAAACAGAGGATCAAGTTGCCATCAATGACAAAGGGGGAGATTGTTGGAAATAGTATTGTCATTGATGTCAGGTCAAAATGTGGATAACAAAAATATGTGGAATAGAGTTGGAGTATGGATTAAAAGATTTATCATCAAAGACAGCGAAGTGTTGGGTGTTATGGATTTTATTAAACATTATTTATAATAGAGAGAGCTGTCACAAATGAGAGGACATTTTCTTATAAAATCTGAATCAGAGCTGTCACCAATGAATATCATCTGAAGTATGATTTGAGAAGAATGAGTATATAGTATATAAAAGTAAATATAAGCACTCAATTAGTACTTAAGAGATTATACCAGAATCCAGATCTCAGATAATATGATCGAACTAATAAAGACAAACCGATTTATTATCTTTAACAAAATTTGTATATGACTGATCGGATAATCAAATGACGAATTTAACAAGCGGCTGATATTAACAAAAAAAACGAGCTTAGAAGAAACGTATTTAATAAAAAACATAAAATCGCGTTTTTTATTAATCGCGTTTTTTTATTAAAGCCGGAAGAGACATGCTTTTGAAAGAGTGCAAGTCAAATCGTAAGAGTGTGAATCTTTTGTTTTGTTTTGAGAAGACGTGATGTTCGCCAATCACTGTTTTGAAAAAATACGGAAGTTTTGAAAAGGCGCATACTCTTAATAAGTAAGAGACGTATTTTTCTCCTTGAAGACGTGATGTTCTCCTTGAAAAGTTACGCTTCTGAAGGAACACGATAGAAGAAAGTTTCATTTCTAAATGATACGTGCTTTTAAGATACGTGCTTTTGAGTTAATGAAAAAAAAATCAAAAATATAAAACGATTTGTATTTAGAAGACATTTTCTTCTTTACAAAATAAAAAGGAGACGTATCAAGGAAATCAGATAAAACAAAAGTTTATTAAGGACAGAAAAATCTGATTAGTGAAAAAGTATTCTCCTTTTCAAAAAGGACGTATTAAGAAAGTCAGATAAAATAAAATTTATTAAGGCAAAAAAAAATCTGATTAGTGAAAGGGCATGTTTGAAAAGGCAAAGACAAGTGCTTATCAAGAGACACAATCCTAAGATAAAATATATATTTGCAATCCATCCTTGTTCTGAATTTGTGGTTGTGTAAATTTAAGACTTGCAGATCAGTCAGATTCCTACCTCCTTGTGTGGGCTGAAGGTGATATCTTGGATCACATAGAGCAGATTGGAGAGTTGGGCATGTGCAGATCAGATTGAGGGCAGTCTCACTTCCATCAAGTCAAGGTTTGGTGCCTTGCATTAGGGGTTGGTGCTCCTTGTAGGCAGGTGTCTACTAAATTCTGGAGAGGTCTAGGTGTTCCTTGTGGAAGTTATTCTACATTGTAAATTTGTAGGTTGGTGCCTACTTGAAAAAGAAATTACTTCAATAAAATTGTGTCAACTTGTGGAAATTGGTTCATATTAAAAAGTTGATTGTAATAAAGATTGAAAAGTTTTAAAAATAAAAGTTTGAGATTGATTTACTGATTCACCCCCCCCTCTCAGTAAATCTTTTGTGCTCTTCACTGAGCACAACCAGAATGGCTTGAAATAAATTTGGTACTTTACACTGGGATGAAGATACTAACATGAAATTCCCATAACTGTGGGTAAATTAAGGTCCCAAGATATATTAAAGCTACGTTTGTAACAATCTTGAAAATGTTCACCAGGATCTATATTCCATGCACACACAGCTTTCAGAGTCTGCTTGCTATATCTGTAGCATAGACATTGTGAGGCCAGAGAAGAAAAGCTGCTTATTTTGGCAGTTTAATTTTTCTCTTTTTGCCATTCAGGTCAATATATTGACCTACACCTTTATTAACTTGGCAAGATCTTTGTTCTTTATCCCATCCTTCATGATAGAATCTAGTATGATCCAAGCCAATCAAATTAAAAGTAAAGTCTTGAAAACTTTGTGACATCTAACTGTTCGTAGACATGGTTGACGTCTCAATTATTTGCAATTTATGTTTAGCACACTTTATGTGTAATGTATTGTCTATTTCAGGTTGATCTCCCATCATATAAGATGATTTTCAAGAAGGACAAGGCTCATGCAATGGATGTGAACTCTGTGCAGTGGCATCCTCTGGTAAGTGTTCTTGAAGTTCCTCAAAATCCATTCAATTTAGTGTTTGGCTTTCCAGGTAGGATATAATTCATAACACCTTCTTGTCAAGTTTCTTGATTTGAGTTTGCTGTTTGGGTTCAGAAGCCTCATTTACTAGCTTCAGCAGGCGATGATGGAACTATTAAAATTTGGGAAGTTGTGCAGAACAGTCTAGCAAACAACGATTGATATGTTTTCATTTCCACAGAAAATTCAATGGACAAGATAATGACATGTAATACACTAGGATCTGCAATTATTGCTTGTTATTTTGACTGTGTTAGCTTTATACTGCCTTGTCTTCTTCATTATAGAAAAATAAATCACAGATGAGACGAGGTTGGAGTTAAACAACTGACATGTAGATTTTATTATGAAATGCAAGCTGATGAGACGTTTCTTGACACAATTTTCCATTTGAATAAGGTGCCACTAGGATGGTTTCCATGGTAATGCTTCGAAGTATGTTTCTGAGTTTCTGATATATATCCATTAAAACTTATGTGATTGTGTACACATTTTTGCTATAATTGTTATAAAAGGCATAAGAATGTTGGTTAGTATGTATGTCAGGAATACTATAAATAAGCAAAACAATGGCCTGGGTTTGAGATTTCCCCTATTTCAGAACAGAACATGGAAATTTTGAAGTGAACCAAGGCAATTGAAAATATTCACAGCATAGAAGTTGAAGTTCTGTACTCACACAAAGGCAGAGTTTTGTTGGTTATCTACTTTTATGTGATATGTCAATGTAAAACCACCAACCTCATATGGCTTAGGAGTTAGATTATTTCAATGGAGGCATGGTAATGAATACGGATTAAATAGTTTTTGATCTTGTTAGAGAAGTCTGAATTAGTTAAAGAATTATGTGATGTTAACCCTGTAACAATTGAGATAATAACCTCATCACAATGTTTATGTAGATGTCAATTTTAAAGAACACATTTTACTCTTGCCTTGGAGGTTCCAGCCTGCAGGATGGTCACCATGTGCTGGTCAGTACAAATATTAATTACAGTATAAATCCAATATGATGTGTATCTGTCCTTATAATTGGGATTTTAAAACCTCTTCATCTGCTCGTACAATTGGAATTTTAAACCTATATTTTAAGACAATGCTCCTCATGTCACATAAGTTTCTCAAGCTTTTGCACCCAATAATTATGGCATCACTTGTTATTTTTGTGGAATTTGCATCACAACCAGCGTCAGAACCTCCTCTTCATCCTGGATTTGTTTAAGCAAAGGAACTGGAGGTATTGCAAAGGAAAAAACCAAGGAAAGCTCTACCTTGGAAGAAGTCGATCAAGGAAGAGGTTGTGGCATTCAACAACCTTTGAAGATGATTTTCTGCTAGGCAGTTAAAACTTACAACCAAACAATCACAAAAAATCTACTCATATAGCCTTTAAAGACTATGGACATAATCCATGAAGGCAATAATTGCTCCAATATTTAGCCTTCATAGTATCACGGAAACAGCATTTCTAAAAGTTTTTAAAATAGGATTTGCAAATAACAAATAGGAGTAATGTTCATGTCTTGGGGCCAAATTTTATAGCAGTTTCACAAGAAGAGGGGTGAAGGTATTTAATAATTGTTTGGGCTTAAATTTTATTTTGGCGCTTGAAACATACAGCCAAACAATCATGATGTGCCACTTGCATGTGAACAAAAAATCAAGTCAGGGGACCTACCAAGTTAGTAAGTGCTCTCAATTTTTAGCCCTCGATGGATATTCTACTTTGGTACTTTCTTATAATTGGCTAGAGGCAAAGTTTTTCAGATAAACTAAGGCTTGTGACACACTTGAAGATGCTTTATTTGGGAACAAATAATCTTGCAGGTAATGTGCATTAATATGTTTGATTCTCAACTATGAGTTCTCTATACCCATACAAACTATTGTCTTGCATCATTCCCTTAAACGGGGTATTCTCCATCTTGATTAGTTTGGAAGTTTAACGGAATCACTTATTATTAAGTCAGGTAGGCTGATCAAATTATGTTATATCATATGACTTACTTTATAATGATATTCACTTCTTATATATAGACCTCACACTAATAATGTAATGGAAGTGTAAATCACTAATTCTAAATAGGACATGTAATTACCCAATATAATTGATTACACAAGTTACACATGACTCAATATAACTAACATGGATGTGTTGTGTGTCAATATCTCTATTACCCTATCATATCATATGCCTAGGTGTATAGCATGCCATCCTTCAATGACATGTTTCAATGATGAAACATGAGGAGAAGCCAAATAATTAGACTTCCACAAATCATTATGCACGTGATCCCATTATTTATCATATAATTATCCATATGTGATCTTCACAAGTGGTATTGCATGATTTATCTATCTCTGAACCATGTTCTATAATTTGGTGTGTTGCTTTAATTCCATTCGCATCAATGGTTGTAACTCCTTTGCTTGCTTGTATAACCATATTGATACTTATTTGACACCATGAATAACCATAGTTGCTATTTTTATTTTATGTAAATCCATATTGGTTGCTCCTTTGATTCCTTGAATTTCCATAGTTATTCTTTTGATTCCATTTGTAACCATAGTTGTTCTTTTGGTTCCATGTATAGCCATAGTGATTGTTCATTTGATTTAATAAATGTCCATTATTGTTGCTCCCTTGATTTTGTGTATAACCATTGTGGTTTCTCTTTGATTTCATGTATGTTCATAGTGCTTCTTTGATGTATAGTGCAAAACCTCCATGAATGTTGCCTCTCATGATGATCTGGATGTCTATATACTAGCAATCACACCTTTGTGTGCAATGGGTACATCGAAGAGGTTTGGAAGGTCAATTAGGGAAAAAATTGGTGTATTTTTTGCATAATTTTTGCAATACATGAGGTTTATTGGTAGGCCATTTAACAAATGATGTTGTTTGTACCACAAAGGTCTCAATGAAGATGTGATAGCTTGAAATCAACTATGCACCCTCTAAAAGGGATCCAAACACGACTAAAAAAAACCCTTTGAATGAGGAAGCTAATCATGCTCCATTACCATTAGGCTCATGTTATGTTTGCAATAGAGAGAGGGAGAGGTAGGGATAGAAAGAGGGAGAGATAAGAGGGGGAAGAGCGAGAAAAAATAGAGTGAGACATAAAGAACAAAGATAGAGGACTTGAGAAAGAGGGATATACAAAGGGGGAAGAGTGAGATAGAGAGAGACACACACATAGAGAGAGAGAGACAAAGAGATATAGAGAGATGTAGAGAGGTGGAGAGAGCAAGAGGTAGAGGGAGAGAGATAAGAGATAAAAGGGAAATAGATATTGTGAGAACAAAGATTAATAGTTGATATTGCATCTATAACATCTAAAAAAATCTCAGGAGAGAAATAGAGAGATAAAGATAAAGATCAGGAGAGATGGAGTGAAAAAGAGAGAGATAGGTAGTGAAAAACATACAGAGTTTGAAGGAAAAACAAATGGAGAAAACAACAAACAAAAAATGAATGGATATGAAATGTCCTATTCAGCTCTCCTAACCATCTTCGAACTTGGGTCTCATCAATATCAATTTATAACCACCATCATACACAATTTTTAATACCATGTATATGCAACTATAATGTAACAAAAATTGTGATTTTATTTGTAAATATACAAATGTTATTCTTTTCTCTCGAACAACAATCAATAAACCTCATTATGTGAGTATCTCAAATGGCATGTGTATGTGTCATTTACATCACAAACATGATTGTAATTTGTTTTACTTCATATATAAAATTATAATAGTTTATTTCTAATTAAAACCAGTAGATTGAAATCAAATTAGATTAAAAAATATTTGTGAATTCACAAATCTATTAGCTATCTTACTAGACAAAGGGACGTGAAGCAACATTAGAAATATCTAATTACAAATGAGACAAATCTACATGCACTTCTATAAAATTATATACCTTGATTTTGTAATGTATTATTTGGAATATGTAATTAATCACAAATGGTTGACCTAACATTGGCAAGAGATAATACAACTAATCTGAACAAAAATACTTTGCAAAATGACAAGAATAATTCTAAGTCCCCTTTGTCATTTCTTGCTAGTCAAGCATTTTTCAATTTACTTTAAGTGTTTCTCACCTTTTGTCTTTTTCCCATCATCCTTCACCTCCTCCACCTTTTCATTTCATACATATGCATTTTTGGTGAAAACAATTTAATGAAATATGCATATTATCATAAAACGGATATGTATACAAGCAGTGATCTGCATTGCAATTTATGGGAACCAAACCATCTCAATAGGGCAATTAATGATGGGTCCTCCACAAGATTGGCAACCATGTTGAATGGCTATTGGACATTGGCGGGAGGCCATGGAAGGATTGCGGAAGAAGAAACCATCTTTACCATGGAGGCCTATTCATCCATAGGCCTCACTAATTTGACAGTGTTGACATATACGGTCCAAGCAAAGAAATCCTAGGTAGGTTGAGGGAGCAATGGGAGATAAAAGAAAAGAAAAACCCACAAATCCCACTTCCTTAGGTATAAATATTCACAAAATATGTAAATATATTCCAAGGTACCCTCTCCTCTTCCTTAGTAGAAAGAAGGATTAGACAGTCCATGGAGGCTTTGCAAGTGGAAAAACTACACCTTGTGCAGTTATATTGGTGAGATTATTATATCCAAGGAATGTTAGATACTGCTCTTGCACTATCAGAGCTCAAGGAGAGAGGCTTAATTACAAGCATAGGCACAACCAACATGAATACAAAGGTCCTCGCTAAGCTTGTGGATGGTGGTGTTATTGTTCTCTGTGACCAGGTACAATTTTCCGTACTTGACCCTAGGCCTTTGACTGCTTTTTGATAAGCATTGGGGTGGAGGGAAGAAGGGTATGCTTGCAAAGCTGAATCTTTCCAAGAAGGTTGTTTTGAACACCTCCAACTTGAAGATGTATTAGAACATTGTTAAGGTGGTGGGTGTGAGTTTTATTGGAGGAAGTTGCTTGATGTGTTGGTAGAGATTTCTACTAAGCATGTAACACTCTAACTAATCTATAGTTTAAGAATGGTAGCTAACTACCAGATTCAACTGAAGTGTAACTAACTAGCTTTCTTATTAGAGTTTCCTTTGCAATAATGAGCAAAAAAGATAAACAGTTTGAACAATAACTACATAAAAAATTCATCAACTAACTTCTAGTCTTTCAATTTCAGCTGAAAAGAAATAGTTAACAATCTATATAACCGAAAACCACAGTTGGTTAATAACTAACTTTTCCATTACTTTCAAAATGAAAAGAACATTTATTACAGCTATGAAATTAACATGTAAAAGTAAATATAACTGAAATTAAGAGAGAGAAAGAGTTACAAGAAAGTACAATCCGAAGGCTGGAATGCTTGTACAGGACTCTGTCTTCAAGGGAAAAAGAAATATCATCAAGGGCTTTTTTGCCCAACCAAAGACCTACTGGTCTCCCGTGTTTCTTCAACTGAAGAAACTTGACCCTTCACAAGGGCAGTCAATAAGGATCACATAAATACCATCATGCCATCTGAGCCTGGTGTCAATAACCTATACTACCCTGGTCGATCCTTTACTATAGGGTACTCCTAAGTAGAAAGACCATTTTGACTAGGGGTATATCTGGTTCTTGATAGCTGACAAATGCTTAATCTAAGCATCATAACCTTGGCCAAGGATTTTAACAATAATGAGCACGTTTCTCGTGCTGTCAACACTCTCACCTTTGCTCGATATTATTTCATTTAGCATTTGAGTTTATATAATCATTGAATTGACTCATAATTTGATCCACTTTTAGGGTTAATTGGTTCATTTCTTACTCGAGATAGTATAACAGTTTTTAATCAATGAAGAAAGAATACTTTAGTTCCATATCTATATATTTAATTTCTTCAAAAAGACATTTGAGAAGCTTAAGGAACATACCCGGTTCAAGAACATAAGAAGAAATTAATATGATGTGTTTCAAATTATACAGAGAGGGGAAGAACGTAGAAGCTCTTAGTAGAAGTTTAAGAACTCACAAACAGATCACAAGAATTAAAGATCAATGTCCTATCTTGGTTCAAAACTTAAATGTAGAGTAAGGTGTTTACTTCAAATTTAACAGAGAAGAGAGAACACAGAGCATATCGAATGCAAGGCTCGGGTAACAATACAAGACCATATCCAACATAGAAAAAGTGTTCGACAAGACAACATTGAGATTTTTCAAAGATTCGATAGCACTAAAACATTCACAGGTCAAAATCTAAATGTTTGCACTAACAATTCAAGGTGATTCCACTATCGAGTTTTCTAATCTAAACATAAAGAACGATTAAGCAAAAGAAAGAAAGATTCTTATCACACATGCCTTGTACGTAGGTTTGAAGCTCAAAGAAGCTCCAAACTCTTCTCTCCAACGAACTAGACAGGGCGACAATGCCACCAAGGTCCTTTACTGGCCAAAAGAATTTCAAGACAGCTTAAATTATTTCCAGCTGAAACTGGAGTCTTGAACACTATAGTTTTGCTTTCCCACGATATGCCCGATAGAAAGATCAAACCAAAAATGCCACCCCAATAATAATTCCGACTAATAGAGATGATAAAAAGAGAGTGGAAATGAGGAAACAAGCAATATGATTGCAGATATTGACTGAGGTACAAACAAGAAGAATGTGGGTACTGAATGAGGAAGTGAGTTGCTAAAGTGGTGAATGCTCGAGAAAGAATGCCAAGACAAAACAAGACTTCCCCCAACAATGAATTCGCATGTATTCCTTCTTGAACGTTTTGATCAAGAAAAGAGGCCAGGGTGGTAGAGGCTACCACCACATAATCATAAACGGATCTTGCCTCATCTCCAACCCACGACATAAAAGGATATTCAAATGTTTGGATAATTATTTAATTTCATTTTTCACTACACAATGCGTTTATGAGTTAGATATATTCGACTTCAAAAGGAGAACGATGATACACAATTTAAGTTGATTTTTTTTTCTTATAATTATTTAATTAAGTGATATACAACCAAAGGTTACAACTTCAATATAGCTATCTTACACCAATTCGTGGCTTGATGATAATTTTGATCCTTTATTAACTACAACCTCTCCTTGATGATATTTCCCTTTCCCTCGAGGTGTTGGCAATCCTACAACCACTTGACAAAGAATTATGGTTAGACCGTTCTCGATTATATATATTTTAAATATAAACTCATCAACACATTCATTTATACATATATAAGGAAATCATTCATATTTGCATTTACAACATAGAAATTAAAATTCTTTTCCCAATTTCACATTCTCATGAAAGGAAGTTAATCACAACTAACATAACGACCATAATTTCATTGCCATAATCTTGTTCAAGACAAAATGGATGTAACATACTTCTCCCCTTAAGAATCATCGTCCCCGATGATTGTTTATTTATAAATTCAGGTCTAAATCATATATATATATATGTAGAGTTCTTAATTGCTCATAAATAGATAAGGGAACTTCTAAAGGATTTCATCATAATCCTCCCATGCAACATTTTCCTTTGAGTACTGGTCCCTTTGGACCTTGCATTGCACCACCTCACGGTTACATAAGCATAGCTTACATACCTTGAGCACTCTGAGTGGCTCTATTGTGATCACCCTAGGATCCTGCACCTATAAGGAATTCTAGTCAATCATATGGTCAAATTCTGCATAGTACTTCTTAAGATAGGAGACATGAAATACATTGTGCAATTTGGTGAGAGCCGGAGGTAGAACAATTCTGTATGCTACTGGGTTGATAACTTCCAGGACTTCAAAAGGTCCTACATATCTTGGGGCTAGTTTAGAGCTTTTTCCAAATTTGATAGAGCTTTTCTGAGGTTTCACCCGTAAGAGAACTTTCTCTCCAACTACAAATTGTCTGGGGGTTCGTTTTGCATTTGTGTAGCTCTTTTGCCAATCATTAGCTTCCTTCAATCTCTGTTTGATTAACTTAACCTGTTCTTCCATTTCCTGAAGCATTTCGGGTCCTAGAATGATCCTGTCCTCCATTTTGTTCCAACTGATAGGTGTTCTACACTTCCTGCCGTATAGTGCTTCAAAGGGTGCCATTTTGATAGCTGATTGATATGAATTGTTATAAGCGAATTCTACCAATGGTAAATATTCTTCCCTTTTATATTGCTGGTCCATGCAGTACATTCTTAGTAGGTCTTCTAAGATCTGATTAACTCTTTCTGTTTTCCCATCTGTTTTAGGATGATAAGTCGTACTAATATTTAGCTGGGTTCCCATAGCAGAAAATAGAGTTTTCCAAAACCTGGACGTCATCTTGGCATCCCTGTCAGAAATAATCTTTTCTGGAACTCCATGAAGACGAAAAATTTATTGCACAAACTTTCAAGCAATCACAAAATCCCCATCTGTCAAATTTCTGGGTATGAAATGTGCTACTTTAGTGAGTATCCACTACTACCAGTATAGCATTGTGTCTGTTCCTCATCATCGGTAAACCATGTACAAAATCCATACTGATGATTTTCCATTTCCAATTTGGCACACTGGGGTTGTAACAATCCTGTCGGGTGTTGATGCTCCACCTTAACCTTTTGACATTCAAAACATCCTGCAACAAATCTGGCTACATCCTTTTTCATTCCTTTCCAAAAATATAGAGGTCTGACATTAGCCAACATTTT
The DNA here is from genome assembly GCA_007258455.2 of Sequoia sempervirens. Taxonomy (NCBI): domain Eukaryota; kingdom Viridiplantae; phylum Streptophyta; class Pinopsida; order Cupressales; family Cupressaceae; genus Sequoia; species Sequoia sempervirens. Next base: position 13,734 of record VDFB02384323.1, read on the forward strand.
GGTTACCCTTGGATGACCTGAGTAAGGTGCTATGTGTACTTCTTTCCATACCATTTTCCTTAGTTCTGTTGAATTTGGTACATACATCCTGCCCTTATATCTCAAAAGTCCATCTGCTTCAATCTAAAAACCCTCATATTTAGGCTCTTGAGAGTTTTCCTGAAGAGCTTCATGAACTTGCAAGTAGCATTCATCTTCATTCAATATCTGTAGTACCCGAGCTCTAAAATTTGTGTTGATTGACACCATGGAACTTATATGTTTCCGTCGGCTCAGTGCATCGGCTACTCTGTTCTCCTTGCCCTTAATGTAACTGAATTCAAAGTCATAATCTGAAATTAACTCCATCCACCTCCTTTGGCGAGCATTTAAATTGGGCTAAGTAAATATATACTTTAAACCTTGATGGTCCGATTTGAGTTCAAAAGTCTTCCCTAACAAGTAATGTCACCACATTTGTAGGGCATGCACAATAGCTGCTAACTCCAGATTATGAGGTGCATAATTCTGCTCATACTGCTTCAACTTCTGGGATTCATAAGCCACTACCTTCCCATCTTGCATTAGTACTTTGCCCAAACCATCACCAGATGCGTCCGTTTTAACTACAAAATGGCCATTAGGGTTTGGTACAACCAAAATTGGTGCAGTCGTTAATTTCTCCTTCAATATATTAAATGCTTCTTGACATTTCTCAGTCCATTCAAATCTCTTTCCTTTTCTTTGAAGGGAGGTAATGGGGTGGGCGATCCTAGGGAAATTCCTTACAAACCTTCGGTAATACCCTGCCAATCCCATGAAATTTCTAACCTCATACACATTTTTTTTCCGGTACTGGCCATTCCACTAGAGATTTTATCTTTGCAGGATCCACTGCTATTCCTTTAGTTGATATTATATGCCCCAAGTACTGTACCTCTTTTTGAAAGAAAGTGCATTATGATAATTTTCCATAAAATTTATGTTCTCTTAATTGTTGGAGGACCACTCGAAGGTGCTGAAGATGCTCATCCTTGTTTTTGGAATAAATAAAAATGTCATCGAGGAAAACCAACACAAATTTGTCCAAACAATCACGAAAAATACTGTTCATTAGATTCATATGTAACATCCTTACTTCGAGAATTTTTGAAGAGTCCTTTATATCTAGGAGTTGGTTTGGAATACATTCCTTACTTTATGAAACTTTTCTTCTCTAGCCAAGAATTGTGTTAGAGTACGATTGGCATTTACTTAGCTTTTCTATCTATTATTAGCTTCCATCAATCTTTCCTGATCGGTTTGATTTGTTTATCCATTTCTGACAACATTCTTGGACTAATGCTAATCCTGTCCTCTAGCTTACCCAACTTATAGGAGTTCATCATCTTCTTTTGTCCAATGTTTCAAATAGAATCATCTTGATAGCAAAATTATAGTTGTTATAACAATCACCATAAAGGTGGATACTCTTTCTAAATATAGCAATCAATTACTTTTAACACAGGTTTACCAAGAGAATTTCACCAATGGTTAACATCAAGCTTCACTTTTCTAGCTGAAAAGGTTATTCATCAAGTACCAATTTCATTTATCTCATGCATCATTAAATTAAGCTGATAAGAAAATACAAGAGAAAGAATCAAAATTCCTTTTCTAGATCAATTTTCCTCCAAGACTCGGCATGCTACTGATAAGAGGGAATCCCTCTCAGTTGCCATTTGAGCTCTGGTGTGTACCCCCACTTAACCAACTCTATTCCACTACTAAGGATACCCTCCTACTAAGTATGACAACTCTGGTTAGCTAAGTGTCTGGAGTACAGTGAACTGACGAGTGCACGTAGTGGCAAGAACACTCACTATGGCCATAGTTTTTATATATATACGTTTGCATTGAACGTAGTCATAGTTCACCACCCTGCTCGACTTGGAGAGAATAATCACCTGGGCTTACTGGACTACTAGTCCACCCACATACCATAACACAAGGTTTCTTTCTTCTGAAAAGTTAAGAACATACCAGGTGCATTTCCTACAATTTACCTCCTTACACAATCCATCAGAGGCCCATCCCGGACATGATAGAGATGAACATTACATCAAACATAGTGAACAACCAAAATTTGCTTGCATCACCACCACAATAACTTAACTCAATATCCAAATATAAATAGTTTTTAATTTCAGCAATAAATCAAAAGAATGAGCTCATTTCCGACATTAAATCAAATTTTGACCAACTGGCCATAAAATAAACAATCTTCAAAATTCGGTGGCTAGACCATTTCAAAATAAAGAAATAAAACAATGGCAGTCCTTGCCAGTATTACAAGGAATTTTACAAAAATCCAAAGAAGTGTCAAAATCTAGAGTAACACTTATTATGCACTATGTGACTTGACTAAGCCACTAACAAGGGAGTAGATTGCTGCAATGTATTCAGACTTTCCAAAAACTTACAAGGGGTTAGAGGTCGCATTACAAGCGCATCAAACAAATAAGTCCCTTAAGACTTTCATCATGCTAAAAAAATTACAATAATAAAGGTTATAACACATCCACTCCTATTTCCTAGAGTATCTATCATTCATTGCTTAGATGACATTATAAGATTGTGCTATAGCAACACACAAAGATTACAATTGGAACACAAACTTCTCTTCTTCGTTTCGCTTTACAAAACTCTATTCCTTACTTCATTGAATAGGTTACTTGTTTAAAACATAAACAACTTTAGCTAAATACCTTGGTTATGATTACATTCTCTATTGCAATTATACTTTCTAACTCCTCCAAAAGGAAAAATTCATAGCTCACAACCATTTGGCTAAAATTCCATAAGAATAACTAATATCTCCTCCTTACAACTACTATGATTTTGCTTGCAATCTCCAAGCAGATTCTTAATAAAAGTTCGAAGAATGATTCTAATCCCAATCTTTATTCATCAAGATAATGCCTGATATGATCTTCTTTAATTTTGTCCTCTTCCACATATTAACATTTTTTCCAAAAGGCTTCATGAGATATTAAGGATCTCGTATTCGCCTTTACTTATGCTTAATTATTTGTATATGGCAATTGGTTTTATCATTAATCTCGGTGAACAAAAGTATTTCCAGGTCCTATACCATTTTTCTCCACATTCCTTGCCAATGTATCACCACTTGTCCTTTATTGATCCTTTTATTCCACTTGGCTCATTCCAAGCCATCTAGAAGTTAGACTAGAACCCATCTTATCTTGGTGTCTTTGATATATTTTCAAGGATTTTCAACACTCAGTTGCTCTTGCACTTGATTGATTACCTCTAGGTCTTCCCATCCTTATGTTTCTGAGAAATAAGATTGATCTTGCACTCACACAGACACTGCTCTACCCAAGCTCTTAGTGTGATTAGTAACTAACCAAGGTTTCACCTTTCTAGTCTAAGTCTCAAAATATTTCCATTGTGCAACCTTAGCATAATTGTTTTGCTCTTGAAGTTTTAACTCCTTAGTTGGCTTTCTCTTAGCCATTGACTTTGGTAAGTGTTGGAAAAATAGTCTTCCTGACAGTTTCCTTGGTTTTTCTCTATGCCATTCTGGCATCAAACCAGTTTTAAACCTTAGCCAAATTGCTGAATGCTTAACGGGTTTTCACATAATGAGCTCATAGGTCCACGTGTTGAACCCAATTCACTTTGATACCATATGTAACACTCTAACTAATCTACAACTTAAGAATGGTAAATAACTACCAGATTCAGCTGAAGTGTAACTAACTAGCTTTCTTATTAGAGTTTCCTTTGCAATAACGAACATAAAAGATAAACAGTCTGAACAATAACTACATAAAAAATTCATCAACTAACTTCTAGTCTTTCAATTTCAGCTAAAAAGAAACAGTTAACAGTCTATATAATCGAAAATCGCAGTTGGTTAATAACTAACTTTTCCATTACTTTCGAAATGAAAAGAGCATTTATTACAGCTATGGAATTAACATGTAAAAGTAAATATAATTGAAATTAAGAGAGAGAAAGAGTTACAAGAAAGTATAGTCTGAAGGCTGGAATGCTTGTATAGGACTTTGTCTTCAAGGGAAAAAGAAATATCATCAAGGGCTTTTCCGCTCAACCAAAGACCTACTGGTCTCACATGTTTCTTCAACTGAGGAAACCCAACCCTTCATGAGGGTAGTCAATAAGGATCACATAAATACCATCATGCCATCTGAGCTTGGTGTCAAGAACCTATACTACCCTGATCGATCCTTCACTATAGGGTACTCCTAATTAAAAAGACCATTCTGACTAGGGGTATATCTGGTTCTTGATAGCTGACAAATGCTTAATCTAAGCATCATAACCTTGGCCAAGAATTTTAACAATAATGAGCACATTTCTTGTGTTGTCAGCACTCTCACCCTTGCTCGACATTATTTCATTTAGCATATGAGTTTATATAATCATTGAATTGAATCATAATTTGATCCAATTTCAGGGTTAATTGGTTCATTTCTTATTCACTTGAGATAGTATGACAATTTTTAATCGATGAAGAAAGAATACTTTAGTTCCATATCTGTATATTTAATTTCTTCAAAACGACATTTGAGAAGCTTAAGGAACATACCCGTCTCAAGAACATAAGAAGAAATTAATATGACGTGTTTCAAATTATACAGAGGAGAAGAATGCAGAAGCTCTCGGTAGAAGTTTAAGAACTCACAAACAAATCACAAGAATTAAAGATCAATGTCCTGTCCAGGTTCGAAACTTAAATGTAGGGTAAGGTGTTTACTTCAAATTTAATAGAGAAGAGAGAGAACACAAAGCATATTGAATGCAAGGCTCGGGTAACAATACAAGATCAAATCCAACAGGGAAAAAGTGTTCGACAAGACGACATTGATATTTTTCAAAGATTCGATAGCACTATAACATTCACAGGTTAGAATCTAAATGTTTGCACTAATAGTTCAAGGTGATTCCACTATCGAGTTTTCTAATATAAACATAAAGAATGATTAAGCAAATGAAAGAAAGATTCTTATCACATGTGCCTTGTACATAGGTCTAAAGCTTGAAGAAGCTCCAAACTATTCTCTCCAATGAACTAGATAGTGTGACAACACCACCAAATTTCTTTACTGGCTAGAAGAATTTCAAGATGGCTTACTCAAGAGCTCAAATTATTTCCACCTGAAATTGGAGTCTCGAACACTATAGTTTTGCTTTCCCACAATATGCCCAACATAAACATTAAACCAAAAATGCCACCCCAATAATAATGCCGATTGATAGAGGATACAAAGAGAGTGAAAATGAGGAAACAAGTAAGATGATTGCAGATACTGATCGAGGATACAAACAAGAAGAATGCGGGTATCGAATGAGGAAGTAAGTTGCAAAAGTGGTGATTTCTTGAGAAAGAATTCCAAGACAAAACAAGACTTCCACCTTAAATGAATCTACACGTATTCCTTCTTGAACATTTTGATCAAGAAAAGAGGCCAGGGTGGCGGAGGCTACTGCCACATAATCATAAATGGATCTTTCCTTTGTTGGCATATGGCTTGGGGAGATTACTGAGTTATGGCTTCTAGTGTTGTCATTGATGGAAATTGAAGTCACTATTGTGGTATACAGATCGGCATTTGGTCATACTGACAGCTAAAATTAAGTATAGTGTTTTATCGGTACAGAGCATGAAGAACAGGGTATCCGGTTAGCATGTCAATCCGTATGCTTCATCGGATCATAATCTTGAGTTGTGGATCCTCGAGACAGTTTTCTATACATCTATGTTATCTTGTTGTTAAGTCTTGCGTTATTGCCTTAACCGGTGTATGAGTAAAGTGATCCGAAAGAATGTTTTTCTGTTTATTTTCTCATTGTGGCCGACCTAATCAATGTAGCGTGTTTGTGGATGTATAAGGGGTGATTGTTCAAATGTTTCTATGTTCTGGAATTTTGTTTTGGGTCCCAACAATAGTCTAGCCGACTTGTGTGGGTGCGCATTAATTTTAATTTGTGATTTGAGCCAACTGTGGAAGGATATTTCATGTTTTGTTAAAGCTAACTTGAAGTAATGAAATCCTTGTTAGCGAATATATATATGAGATCGGTAATTCATTTTGGTGAAGAGAAAAATTGTGAAAGTGTGCGAATAAAGCAAAGCAGATGTGTGTGTGAATATTAGAAGGGTGATTAAGCGATCTATGCATAGTTTTAGAAGGGCAGAAAAATAGAGAAGAGCAGAGCATAAATACAGAGTCAATCAGAAGGGTTGAAGATCGTTTTACTGAGCTTCATTGGAACTAAATCCAGGCATTTGGAGATGCTATCTTCTTAGTTCAAACCTTTTGTTGTAATCACAAACTTTTTGTAAGGCAGTGAGCCTTGCTTATTTTGAGTAGTGAGCTCTAGGCAGTGTGCTTGAATGCATGTGCATTCCCTTTGTTCATACTTTTAACAGAGTATAAATTGTGGATTAATCTCCACCGTGGTTTTTCCCCTAATAGGGTTTCCACGTAAAAATATTGGTGTTATGATGTCTTGATAGTCTCTTTAATGTGCTTGCATGTTTGTTTCAGTTTATATGTGGTGAATGATGTTGAAGTTTGAATATTGTTGTTGATAGTTTAAAGTATGGATCAAAATTCAAATACTATGGAACACTGATTAACCCCCCCTCTCAGTGTTCCTAGAGTCAAACAATTGGTATCAGAGCAAGTTCCTCTTTGAAAGTTTAACAGCTTGAGGTGGATCTTAAAATACAATGGACTCTGGTGGTCTTCAACAACAACTTATGGTGGCACTTGATGATCTTGATCAATCTAAAGAAGAAGTTCTGTAATTAAAATCAAATCTTGTGGATGCTAAAAAATTCATTCAACCATTGAAGGATAAAATCAATGAGTCAAGAGAAAAGAGGAAGGAGCTCTGTGATCAGCTAAAACAAAAAGAAAATAAAAGTTTAGAAGATGCTCACCTGAATCAGACCCTAAAAGAAATAATTGAAGAATGTGAAAAGCTTGCTAAAGACAATGCTACTCTAAAGCTTGATATGGAATCTATGGCGATGAAGCTAACTAAGGAGATTGAAGAAAGAAAGAAGAATGAGGAGAATTTGGCTCAATCCTTGAAAGAAAAGTCAAAAGAATGCAACAAAGTTAATAGTGGATTCATTCAGCTGGAAATTGAACTGCAACAATCTAGAAGTAATGAACAAGAGGTTGAAAGACAAATAGTTATTCTCAGAGATGAACTCACTACTGCAAATGAATACAAGGAGAAGTTTAGGATCAGTTTTGCTAAGCTTGATGAGCTAACTAAAGGATAGAAGAATGCAAATGATAAGCGAGGTCTTGGATATGAGAAGGAAGAAAGTTCCAGATTTGAACACTAGGATCCCAGACAAAGAAATTAGATGAAAAAAGGTAGAAGGTATCTGGTAAGAAAACCTAATGCTCATAAGTTTAATGGTTATTGCTTTGCTTGTAGTAAATTTGGCCATATGGCTTTTCAGTGTAGAAGAAAGGGTCCATCATTTTCTGGTTAGTGTTTTACTTGTAATAAGTTTGGTCATAAGTCAATTGAATGCAAAAGTGTGTCTGTCAGTGTAAGGAATGTTAAATGCTACATCTGTGGAAAATTTGGGCATATTGCTAACCAATGCAGATCAAGGGGAAATCAATGGAATGAATGGTCTAGACAAAGAAATATGGTGTGTTACAACTGCAACAGATTTGGTCACATTGCAAGATTCTGTAGGAACACAAATATGGATAGAAGAGGTCCGGTATATAAAGGAAGAATCTCACAGAAAGATGACAAAGGAAAAGGAAAAGTGACTGTGGAAGAGATAGGAGATCAGATGAAGAAAAAATGGGTAAAGAAGAGTGAATTTGATAAGCCCTTACCGGAAGTTGGCCTCGATAATCCCTCTGGAAATTGATTTCAAGCCATTGGCCTAGGGGGAGTTTTTCAAGAAAAATCCTTTGTCCCCTTGTCAGTTGCCAGCATCGGAATGCAGAATTTTTTTCATTAGTTGTGCCATCAGTCATCAATTGTATCCGTGATCACTTGTTCAGTAAGTTAAGATCTAGAAGGTTCACAGATGGACTCTTCTCTTGCTGTCTGAGAGAGCAGTGTAACCGAAACTCCTAGGGTAGAGCATTTATTGCAGTAAAAAGGTTAAGTGCGTGAAGCTATAAAAGGGTATTTGAAACCTTCATTTGTTACTTTGCATTAAAGAATAATAGTGAAAAGAGCCTCTAGAGTGGAATTTTGAAGGAGTCAAGTTGATTCGGTGGTGAATTCATCAGGTATTCCATTTCACTTGTAGAATTTCTAAATTTGTGCTCAGTAGAAAAACCTTGTTTGGTACGGAAAATGAAGCAATTCAAGGGAATTGTGAGTTTGGATGAATATAGGAGCAGGAAGATCAGGGATATAAGAAATTTGTTGCCAGCCGGTGAATTGAATGAAGACACTCTAAATTTGGACAAATCTTATCTCATTTCAAAAGAGGTGATTAGAAATTTAACTAGGTTATGTAATGTTGGAGACATTCTGAAGAAGTCAATTCATAATAAGGAAGTCAAAACCCTAATTGATCTGTAACAGGAGATCAGAGGGCACTGGTTATTTCAATGATCAAAGATCCATTGACAAGGTACATTGCATATGGAATTTCATACACAATTTTCTTTAGAAACAAGGAAGGATCAACCTCTGGAGGCGCAGTTTACATTTCGCATAAGATGATAATGGAGGACCAAGACTTTGACTTGTGTAGGTTGTTGAAAGATCAACTGATGGAAAATGTGCAATTGACAATGGATATAGATTATCCTTTCAGGTTTGGCACTTTGATCATATGTATCATAATGTATTTTCTAAATTTCTTGCCTCAGAATGATAATGTGGTATGGAAGGAAAATGTACCAGTTTGTAAGCAAATCTTTGAACATTTCAACACTCTGGAAAACCGTGAGCAAGTTTATGCAAATTTCTTTAGAGAATTGCTAGGAAATTTTGGAGTAGTTGGTATCTCTCTTCTAACAAAAACAATTGAAGTTGGATCATCTTCCGGTAAAATAGAGAGGAAGCAGAAAAGAGCAATAGAGTTTGCTGATGATACTCCTCCGATACACAAGTCCCCTAAATCTGAAGGAAAAGGAAAAGAATAGATAATTGTGGACATACTTGATGAAGACTCTGATGAATACACCCCAAGAGATGAACCGGAATCAATTGAACTAGATGTGATAATAGCAGAAGGAAGCAATGAAGAAGGTGTTTCATTCAAATAAAAAATATTGCATATTTTTCAAGAGGAAGATGGAATGTAGAAGATTGTTGACATGTGGTTAGATCGACCCTCATATGAGCAGGATCTGATTGAGAATACTCTAGGCAGATACTTTGTGCATAATAACATTGAATTGGAAAGTTTGTAGAATGTATTCCCTGAAGAGTTGATTGAGTGTATTAAAAGAGGAGATTCACGACTTCAATATAGCTTTGATTGACTTGGAAAGTTTCGCGGAGAATGTATTTATAGGCTAGATAGTTAGAATGTGAAGCATCTGAGATTGACATGAAAGTTTGCAGTATTATACGAATATATATCTAATTGATTGTAGCAGTTACATAGGCTAAGATATATTCGACTTCAAAAGGAGAACGATGATACACAATTTAATTTGATTTGTTTTTCTTATAACTATTTAATTAAGTGATATACAACCAAAGGTTACGACTTCAATATAGCTATCTTACACCAACTCGTGGCTTGATGATAATTTTGATCCTTTATTAACTACAACCTCTCCTTGATGATATTTCCCTTTCCCTCGAGGCGTTGACAATCCTGCAACCACTTGACAAAGGATTAGGGTTAGACCGTTCTTGATTATATATATTTTAAATATAAACTCATCAACACATTCATTTATACATATATAAGAAAATCATTCATATTTGTAGTTACAACATAGAAATTAACATTCTTTTCCCAATTTCACATTCTCATGGAAGGTAGTTAATCACAACTAACATAATGACCATAATTTCATTGCCATAATCTTGTTCAAGACAAAAGGGATGTAAGAAAGCACTTTTCCACTATATCTAATGTTTCCTTGAAGCGGGTTATGTGACAAGGGCTTGCGTATCCTATTGTTGGCATTAGGAATACTGATCATCTAAAGGAGAATTTGAAGGATTTTGGGTTTGAGTTAGACGAATCAGACCCACAAAAGATAGAGGAGGTGCAAAGGGAAAGAAGTGGGCCTATTGGCAATTGCTATGATATGGAGAGGTTTGACTGAATGGATGAGGTTAAGACTTGGCAACATTTGTGTGCAAAGACTTTCTTCACTTATTGGATTTTGATGGAAGAACATATGCCGCAACATTTTTAGGATCTAAATAAAAAAACATTGTTGTTGTAAATACTCAGCCTATATTAATATGTGTTCTACAAGCAACCCAAAAAACACATCGATACAACCACCACATTTTTAGCTAGCATCTTAATGATAAAGTGTAGTGTCTTCAAGATAGTCAGCCCAAGCAAGAAGTTCAACCATGCAAACATAATGATCAATTGTAGGTGTAATGTAATAAATGATACTCATGTAATTGAAGTATGTACAACTCTCATCCACTAAACCTGCATGGTTGGATGCATATAAAACACAAGCAAAGCTTACAATGTCAGGATATGTTTCAGAGTGCTTCATTAATTCAAAGATTTTGAGAGCATCCTTGCAAAATCCATGTTGTGTGTATCTTGCAATCATTGCATTCCATGAGATGGCATCTCTTTGGGGTATTTTGTCAAATAGATGGCATCTCTTTGGGGTATTTTGTCAAATAGTTCACATGCCTTTTCTATGCTTTCACATTTTGCATACATGTCCACTAGGGTAGTTGCAACTGCAACATATGATAAAATTTCTCTATTCTTTATGCTTTGATGGATATTCATAACCTGTTCCAATTCTTCTATTTTGGCACAGGTAGGCTTTACACCTGCCAATTGCATTTGCTTGAAAGTTTCTAAAGCTTTTTAAAAAAATCCATTTTGTGCATATCCTGCAATCATTGCATTCCATGAGATAACCTCTCTTTGAGGCATTCTGTCAAATAGTTCACGTGCCTTTTCTATGCTTCCACATTTTGCATACATGTCTACCAGAGCATTTTGCATACATGTCTACCATAATATCTGAAAAAATCCCTCCTTCCATGATGCTTTGATGGATGTTCCAAAGCTCCCATTTTGCCACAGGTAGGGAGGATACTGGCAAAGGTTGTGGAATTTGGATTTACACCTGCCAATTGCATTTGCTTGAAAGTTTCTAAAGCCTTTTCAAAAAATTCTTTTGTACATATCCTGCAATCATTGCAATCCATGAAATGATATCTTTTTCAAGTATTCTGTCAAACAGTTCATGTGCCTTGTTAATGCTTCCACTTTTTGCATGCATGTCTACTAGGGCAGGTGTGACTATAATATCTGAAAAAGTTCCTCTATCCTATACACTTCGATGGATGTCCATACTGTTCCAAAGCTCCCATTTTGGCATGGGAAAGGAGGATACTATCAAAAGTTGCGGAATCTGGCTTTAAACCTGACAGTTGATTTTCTTGGAAATTGCTAAAGCCTTTTCAACAAATCCATTCTGTGCATATATTGCAATCGTTGCAGTCCACGAAACCACATCCCTTTGAGGTATCTTGTCAAAATACTTCACGTGCCTTGTCTATGCTTCCACATTTTGCATACATGTCTACCAAGGTAGTTGTAGCTAGAACATCTGACAAAATTCCTCTATCCTTTATGCTTTGATGGATGTCCATACACGTGAAAAATCGTCTACCTTATTGGCATTGTAGAGCCAACAATAAATTCACTATTGTTTTATTCTCGAGGTCGAGATACTTGAAATCAAATGGTGAAACAAAGAACGCTAAAGCATGCACAACACCATTCACTAAAATCTTTTGAATCGCGAGAGAAAACCAATCACACTTTTGACCTGTGGTTACCTGGAAAACCTAACTTTGGGGAAAAACCAGCATTTAAAAAGAGATATTATTTTATTACTATAGAAGGGAAGGAATTTACAGTACGCGAACTTGCTTACAACAATCTCTGCAAACTTTGAGTAATGTTCAAATCAGCTATACATTCCTTTATAATCTCCCCTTTCTTCCTGTGAAAATAAAATTTTCTGCCAAAAACCTTCAATCTGTCTTTTTACAATGCACATCAATCCTTTTATAATCTCTTATTCTGTGATTGAAACAAAGCGAGGATTAATCTTAGAAAGACAAAGCTATTTCTAAAAAAAAGAATTTCCAAGTGGCAGAGTCGTAAAAGATAACAAGGACAAAAGCGGAAATCTTATATAATCTATCTAGCACGGGTGACGGAGTTCTAGGCTGGAAGATTTGTATCTTGCGAGCTACTATTTTCAACACTCCCTCTTAGCGAGGAAGGTGTTCTCTACTACACCTAACTTGTCCCTGAAGAAGACAATTTTGCTTTTCATCAAGGCCTTCGTTAAGATGTCCGCAACCTGCTCATCTGTAGATATATACTATAGTCGAACTAATCCACGCTGTACACAATCCCTGATAAAGTGATATCTAATGTCAATATGTTTTGACCTATCATGAAACACAAGATTCTTAGAGAGTTTTATGCAACTCTGATTATCACAATGAATGATGGTCAATTCTAGCTCCTGACCAAACAATGCTACTAATAGCTTTCAAATCCATATGGCCTCACATGTTGCCATGTACTCTGCTTTCGTAGAGCTTAATGTAACAGACTTCTATTTCCTATTGTACCAAGAGACAACCCCTGAACCCATGCTGAAACAACACCCTGAAGTGCTTTTCCTGTCTACTACATTACCAACCTAGTCTGCATCAGTGTATCCAATCAACTTGACACCATCACCCTGAGTATATTTCAACCCATACTCAATTGTACCATGTAGATACCTCAACACATGCTTTGTTGTTGTCCAATGTACTCTCTTTGGTTCTACCATGAACTGACTAAGAGAGTTGACTGCAAAGCAAATGTCTGGTCTTGTATTGACCAGATACATCAATGACCCAATAAGTTGTCTATACAAGGTGGGGTCTACCGCCTCCTGCTTTGATGCATTGATCTTCTGCCAATTTGTAACCATTGGTGTAGACATGGGTCTACAGTCCAACATTCTAAATCGCTTCAAGATTTCCATAGCATATTTCCCTTGACTAAGGAAAATCTCTCCCTCTGTCTGCCACACCTCTAGTCCCAAAAAATAGTGCATCAATCCCAAATCCTTCATCTCGAACTCTGTTGCTAGGTCCCTCTTGCAATCCTCTATGAGCCTCGGTGAACCAGTCATAAATAAATCATCCACATACAAAACTAGAATGAGTGGTTCACCTCCCACCATGAGATAGTAAAGGTTGGAGTCTGCCTCACTCTTCACGAATCCCATGCTTTGCAAGTAGCTATCTATGCGCTCATACCACGCTCTGGGTGCCTGCTTAAGTCCGTATAGTGCTTTCTTTAACCTACAAACATGAGAGTCACTCCCATGCGCCACAAAACCTTCTGGCTGTTCGATGTACACCTCTTCCTCTATGATTCCGTTTAGGAAAGCCGTCTTGACATCCATCTGATGGATCTGCCATCCCATTTGTGCTGCTAATGAGATCACAGCTCGTATGGAGGTATATCTGGCCACTGGAGCGAATGTCTCGTCATAGTTATTCCCTCCTTCTGAGAGAACCCCTTGGCCACGAACCTGGCTTTGTATTTCTCTATGCTACCATCTGCAGCATGCTTGATCTTATAGATCCAGCGAGAACCAACCACTGCCTTATCTATAGGCCTTGGCACTACCTCCCAGACATCGTTCTTCATGATGGAGTTGTATTCCTCCACCATAGCATCCTGCCAAACTTGCTGCTGTGCAGCATCTTGATAACTGGAAGGCTCACTGTCAATGAGCTCGCTTATTAATGCCACATAATCTGAATATTTAGTTGGTGGTCTCCTCTCCCTGCCACTCATTCTAGGAGCTCCCATAAACTCCTGAGCATCTTGCGCAATCTGAGTTTCCACTCGACTAATCCTTCTCCCGCCAGTAGGAGATACACCAATAGATGGAGCTTGTTGTTCCTTATTCTGCTGCTCCTGATCCTGTGGACTCAACTCACCCAAGGTACCTGTATCTGTATTTGTTCCTATCACAGTGCCCTGTACCTGAGACTCTTGATCCACTTTTGGAGCTTCAATCTGCTGACCTTGTTCAACTGCTGGCAAATCCTAAGATTTTCTGAAGGCTTTCTCCTCCAGAAACTTCACATCACGTCTCACTATGATCCTCCTCGTCCCTGGAATAAAGATCCTGTATGCCTTGGAGGTTTCAATGTATCCAACAAAGAAACCTTTCTCTGCAATCGAATCTAACTTGGTTCTTTTTTCTGATGGTACGTGACAATATGCTATACTACCAAAGATCCTAAAATGCCTGACCTCAGGCTTCTTCCCTGTAAAGCTTCTTCTGGTGTCATTTTTCCCAAAATCTTATGAGGTACTCTATTCTGAATATAGACTGTTGTGCTGCAAGCCTCTGCCCAAAGATACTTAGGCAGATCCTGATCAAACAACATGGCCCTAACTGCTTCAACAATTGCCCTGTTCTTACGCTCAACAACCCCGTTTTGTTGTGGGTTGTAGGGAACAGTCCACTCTCTCTTGATTCCTTCTTTGGTACAGAACTCCTGGAAGACTTTGCTTTTATACTCACCCCCATTGTCTGTCCGAAGAACCTTGATCTTCCTGCCTGTCATATTCTCCACAAGAGCTTTGAATTCTTGGAAGCGACTGAAGACCTCATCTTTGGCCTTCAAGAAATATATCCAGGTCTTCCTAGAGAAATCATCAATGAAGGTTACGTAATACTCATAACCTCTCAAAGACTGAGTAGACATGGGACCACAAATATCAGAATGTATCAAGTCAAGAACACTTGTACTTCTACTGTCACTTCTAGGGAAGGTTGCCTTTGAAAATTTCCCGAGTGCACACCCTTTACATGCGTCACCGTGCTCTGCACTCAACTCTGGAATTCCTATCACGGTTTCTCTGAGCAATTTCAATGCCCCATGGTGTATATGTCCCATCCGTCTATGCCATAGCTCTCCTATTTCCCTACTGCTATTACTGCTCACTAGTGCCTTTGGAGTTTCAAACTGCAATATGTATAAATTGTCACTTCTAACTCCAATCTGCTTTTCCTTCTTCCAGTCCTTGTGTTTTAAATACACCTTCTATCCTTGAAAGAGTACGTTGTACCCTTTGTCTTCAAGGGAAGATACTGAAATCAGATTCATGTACATCCCTGGCACATGCAATACATCTGTGATCTTAATATCACTGCTTGACTCCCTCTGAAATGAAACAGTCCCTCTCCCAACTGGAGTGCATGTGGACTTGTTTCCCATTTTTATCTGGAAGCCTATTTCTTCTGCTTTGTAGTTGGAGAAGTTTTCTCTAACTCCTGTCATATGGCATGATGCACCACTGTCAATGTACCAGACCCCTGTAGTGTTGGAGCTAGATAAGCAGTTTAGAAGAGTGAACTCATATTCTAGTCTAGAGGATAGCTCATCAACATCTGCTGAAGCTGTTGTCTGCTTCTTCTTCTTGTCTCCTTTCTTTTGATTCAGACATTGACTGACATAATGTCCTAGCTGATCATAACCTTAACATTTAATTTTACTCGGGTCTTTCTTTTTCTTCTTGTCTCCTTTTGAGGTAGACTCATTGTTTGAGCCTTTCTTAGCTTTGCCTTTGCTGGCAAGAGCAACATTCTCTTCCACCTCACCCTTATGACCACTACTGCTGCCTCCATTAACATAACTCATTCACAATTCTTCCTGAGTGAAATCAGTCCACAAATGATCCCAATCAGGAATATCTTGTCGTTCAGATACAACTTTGACAAAGATGTCCCAATCCTTTGTGAATCCTACCAATGCAATCCTAACAACCTCATCATCTGGTATTGCTACCCCGACAGTTACCAACTCATCTTTTACTGTTATGATCCTGGTAAGGTAGTCCACAACGATCTCCCCTTTCTTCATTTTGGTGTTTCTCAGCTTATCCCTGAGAATCAGCTGCCTGTTCAAGTTTGAACTCTGGTATAGATTGAGTATGGCATCATACATCTTTTTGTAGGTGTCTAAATCTGCAATATGAGGAACAAGGTGATCCTTGACCCCATCCATAACGATGCGTCTAGCTTTGGCATCTTCTTTCCGGTAGGTCGCTAGTAGCGTAGCATCTGTTGGAACAGAGATGGTAGTGGTTGCATATTCCTTCAGACCATTCTCCTCCAGTAACAGAAGAATTCTTGCTTTCCACATGCCAAAGTTTGAAGCCCCCTCAAGTCTGTCTGAATCTCTTAATCTGGCTGCTGCCATTGCTGAAACCCTTGAACTTAAACCTCCCTGAACACAAAAAGAAAATCGAAACTTGCACTTGTGTGATTAAACCCTAGTTTTCTCTTTCAGAGTATTTTCTCTAATACCATGTGAAAAATACGTCTACCTTATTGGCGTTGTGAAACCCAACAATAAATTCACTATTGTTTATTCTCAAAAATTCGAATAACAAAAATCAAATGACTGAAACAAAGAACTAAAGCATGCACAACACCATTCACTAAAATACTGAATAGAGAGAAAACCAATCACACTTTTGACACAATGATTTACCCTGGAAAACCCCTAACTCTAGGGAAAAACCAACATTCAAAGAGAGATTTTATTACTACAGAAAGGAAGGAATTTACAACAACTGCCAAAACTTGGCATCCACAACAATACTGCAAACTTTGGATAATGTTCAAATCCTTCTTCTGTTCACTGCAATCTCCCTTTCTTCCTATGTCATTTCCTGCAAAAACCTTCAATCTGTCTTTTTACAATGCACACATCAATCCCTTTTTATAATCTCTTATTCACCAACGGTGAAGCAAAGTAGAGATTAATCTTAGAAAGAAGACAAAGCTTGTTTCTAAAAAAGAATTCTCAAACTGGCAAGTTGCATAAAAGATAACAAGGACAAAAGCAGGAAATCTTATCTAATCTATCCAACCTGGGTGACACGGTTCCAGTTGGAAGATTTATCTTGAGCTACATTTTCAACAATACCTTGTTCAGAAGCCCCCATTTTTGCAGAGGCATGGAAAATGGTAGCAATCTATTGCAGAAAGATATTTGCAGATGCAAGGAGAATGGTAGTAATTTGTTGCAGAAAGATATATATCAAGTAGTGGGATGGTTGAAGGGTTGGATAGAAAGTTACAGCCAACATATCTAGATAAGAATGACATAATTTTCCTCACTAGAATGATGCGTTTCCAGTAGTTGACATAACCTCTGTGAATGAAAACAGAGAAACTCTGACGATGGGGATGTCTTTCATTGTCTTGTATCCTATTTTATCCTTTATGCTTTGATGGATGTCCATACCTTGTTCCGAAGCCCCCATTTTTGCAGAGGCATGGAAAATGGTAGCAATCTGTTGCAGAAAGATATTTGCAGAGGCAGGGAGAATGGTAGCAATTTGTTGCAGAAAGATATATTCGAGTAGTGGGATGGTTGAAGGGTTGGATAGAAAGTTACAACCAACAAATCTAGATAAGAATGACACAATTTTCCTTTCCAACATGATGCGTTTTCGGTAGTTGACATGACCTCCGTGAATGAAAACAGAGAAACTCTAATGATGGGGATGTCTTTCATCGTCTTGCATCCTATTTCCTGCAGTTTCCAATGCTAGATGTCCGAAGTGAACCAATTCAATTCAAATAGGATACGCCTTCGGCGTAAATTACAATGTTTCTCATTTTTTCTATTAACTCTTGAACCTTTTCTTCTACTATATTTACTTCTTCAACCTTCTTCTATCACTTGTATTGTTGACTCTCAGTAGAAGTTTTACTTTCAAGTTGTTATTTTTCTTCATTTTCCTCTTCTTCTTTTGATTCTTCTTTGTACTTTTCTTCAATTTCATGTTCATGTTCCAGATTGATCTTGTTTTGTTCCACATTATATGTAAATTTCTACAAAATAATCACCACCTTCCTTACCAAAACTTCATGAATTCATTTTGTACATTACTATTAACTATTCTCAAAATCCCTAACCAAATATAGTTATGAACAATATCCAAAGCATAAAATATGAATGCAACACATTTGTACATAGATAACTTCATACCTTAAAAAAAAAAGAACATTCTTACCATATGTAATCCTCCTTGATCTTCTTTGTTTGAACTTGTATTTGCTAAGAGAAGTTCTTGTTGATGAAATCATATTTGCTACAAAATCACCATTTGAATACATTATATGAAATTGAAATGTTTTTAGCCTCCACATCTTCTTCATATTCTTCTTTATTATCTACATCCTACATGTCAACACCATTCTTCTTTTCTTCTTCATTATATATGTTCTCTTCTTCCTCATCATATTCTCCAAGTAGTCTACCCTCCCCTAGAAAAAGGCACATTTAGATTGCTTGTCATAATATGTCTTCCTTGAGTCTTTAACCAAGTGCACATGAGAACTATGCTTTTCTTTATTATGTAAGAATATCAAAATGCCATCTAAAATATGAAAGAAAGATCATTTAAGTAATCCAAGAGAATTTATTACTTAATTTCGTGAATGCAACTTGTGCATTGGTAAGTTGAAGTAGTATTGAAATACTCATAATAAACATGTTTCTAAAGGAAATTTTGGGAACAATGTATTCTCAAATGCTCAATGATATCCTAATCTTATTTTTTTTAAGAATGCTATTAAAAACATTTATATTGTCAAAGAAATCATCAATCTTAGGCAATGGATAATGATTATTGATTGCTGATTTGTTAAATATCCTATAATACATGCAAAGCCTCTATGTGCCATCCTTTTTAGGAAATATGGCATGGTCATTCCAAGGAAAATCATTAGGCCTTATTATACTCTTATCTAGCAACTCTTGATTTTACAGTTTTAACTTGAAAAGTGTAATCCCGAAGTGCAACCTCAAGGTTTCTCATCAACAATATCAATCAACTCATGCAAACAAAACTAAGTACAATATCAAGTCATAACAAATTCTAAGTCTTTCATTACAAGATATGTTATAGGATTACATCCAACTATTAACTACAAGTACAATACTAATGCTCTCAAATAATACACTAAATGCAATAATACATCTTCTGTGCAAATATACAACTAAATAGGCTACATGCCCACTAGCTCCACATATGCAATAGTGTATTGATGCTCAATATGAAATACAATGTAATATACTAATATACAACCATCCACTATAGTAACTTTGAGCAACTCCAACTACAAATGGGGAAAGTATTTTGAACCCACGCATTGAAGGAATCCTTTACCTCTTCAACCATTAGTTTGGTATGAAGCAATATGGTGGATAAACAAGTAACCCAAGAACCATGAAGTAATAGGTACAAAGTATTGTGATTATCTTATTTAGTTTAGTGTATAGACATACATGATCATAAGAACAAGTTTCGACCATGTAAAAGTCACAACACTATTCTACACATTGAAATACATGATATAGAATCACATAAATCATTACACATTACAATGCTTACCTAGTATCAATAACATTTAATCAACGTACATGCACGAACATTCAAGACATAAGCAAACAAGAACAACTAAATCTACATACCCATGACCATATCCAATACCTCCAAATAGTCTCTTCTTGCATCCCGTACGAGAGCACTCATCCTTCAATGTCACACATCTTAACAAGATCAAGGTAGAATAATAGGTATCCCATACCAAACATGTTCAAAACAAGATCAACACTCTTACTAAGCACATAGATCAATTTAATACTAGTACAAGAATATGTAACATACAAGAATACAAACATCTAAGAATACATGTCAAACAATCATCTTAAAGTAACCACACAAATCAAGAACACTACAACCAAGTACAATCACAAACACAAGACACATAATACAACAAAACACAACCACCAATCACATGAATACAAGACAAGACAACAAGAAAAACATCCTTGGAATATCTTGGATTGAACACCATAGTCTATTTCTAAAGATATTCCCTAGAACCCATTTTCACCAATAAGTTGTTAACCAACACACTTACTTATAGACAATATTGACTAGGCAATCCTCATACATAACAATGCTCCATGATAACCATCAAGATAGTCCTCATTGTACAATAGTACATAAGATACAATAAACTCTATTTAATATTGTAGAGAATTCTTCCTTTTGGTAGATCACTAGGATATGTTCCATATCAAGTGGGTCATAGGACATAATAATTTGGACTTGCTATGCCCTTAATCATATAGTGTGCATAGAGTTGATTAGGTAGCTTGTGGTTAGCTTAACTCTTAATTAAGTCATATCTTTATTATGTTCTTATTTAGATATTTAGGTCATCCTAGGTGTTATATTTAAGTATCTTAGTTGGCATAGGTGACATCTAAGTCATAAGCAAGGTACATATAGGATCTAGTGGTTAGTTTATTATCATCATATTGTGATTTGTGTTATTCTTGGAGACTATTGGAGGTTTGCCCACTCAAAGTGGCTTATTATTCTTAAGTATTATTAGTTATTTGCAACATATTTAATCTTTTGTGTAATTTTTTCATTACAAGTGGTATGAGAACATGATATTGGCATTGTGAAGACAAGGTGATTTATAAAAAAATCAAGGTCATTTTGGGAAGTGCATATCTCTATGATTTTGGAAAAAAAATAAATTTAAAGATTTTTTCAAGGTCACATTGAATTTACTACATTATAGATTTGAGGGTGTTTGGTGGAGAATTCAAGGAGTAGTTGTAGAATTAGAGTTTCCATCAAATTCAATCCCAAGGCTATAAATTAGTGAAATTCTTGAAGTTTTTTTGGGAAGTGAGATCTAGGCCACTGCAAGTTATAGTAAAAAAATCAGATTGATTGGATTTGGTTTGTAATATATATTAAAAAAATTAGTTTCCCCCAAATTCACTCGAAAGAGTATAAATCAAGGAAATTATTGGAAGTTTTATTTGGAAAGTGAGATTAGACCCTAGTAAGTTACACTATTTTTTTTATATTTATTAGATTTGTTTTGTGTAATTTATTATAAAATTATTTTTTCCATCCTGGTGGGGCTTGCCACAAGACGCAAAAATAATCATATCATAAATGAAGGTAGATATCAATGCATTATGAGGAAAATGGCTTCCCTTATGAGTGGCATGAACTCTGAGGAAGATAATTCACATAATAATAATTGGGAGGAAGATGGTGCTTCTAAGGGAAATGATGCTTGTGGGTTTGACTCATATCTCAAAATAGATCATCACTCAAATAACTCTTTGGCTAGGCACTTCACACCAAAGTTGGATATGCGTAAATTTGATGACAAAGATTCAACCAATTGGATTTTCCAAATGGGGCAATTCTTTGATATTCATCATATTCCATGTCAACAAAAGGTTGTAATGACATCCTTATACTTGGATCCTAACCAATTCATTTGGTATTATTGGCTATGTGAAGAGAAGAAAAAGAAGGGATGTGTTGTTAAATGGTTTGTTTTCCAAGAGGAACTCACTACACATAATGGTGACTGTTAGCAAGGAAGATGGATACATAATCAGAGTTCTAAGTCCAAGCTTGTTGTATGTGGTGAGATATATAAAAATGTGGCAAGATAAGAGTGTAGATAAACAATTACCAAATCATTTTATTCTCTTTGATGCAACGTATTTGTATGTCAATTACTTGTATATTTCATTCATCATTTAATGATGATATTACTAGATCTTCCATATTATCTTCTTACATATACATCTTCTTTTACATATATTTTATCTTCATACACATCATCATAATTGTCCTATCTTTCTATACTATATGTTCTATAAGTATAATATTACATTAGAGACGTCCCTTGTGATCATTATGCCTCTTAGCTTATGTGGGAGTCGGCTTAGAACTCTGCATTCCTCTTGTGGTCAAATTTGGTGGTTTGTAGGTGTTGCTATCACTTTGGTTTGTTAACCTACCAACACCATCCCCCCTTTGGAAACAATTTCTTTTCATCAAGACATTATGAATCTTAATCTACTTAAAAATCCGAAATTGACTTAGTAGTTTAATGGTCTATTAGCAAAGTATTCTTGCATATCTCCTTGATTTGTTGGAAGGTTGTGTTCCACTAAATCTTAGCTTGTTGTAGCACTTGAATTTGACTATTGATCTAAATTAGGGTCTCTTTTGTATTTGTTGTGATTGCTGGTATATGTATATGCGTGGTTAGGTTGTTTGTATGTGTGAGTAGTCTAGTAACATAGGCAAGTCTCAAGCTAACCACCTTCTAGAGCTGCTTAATTCTTTCTTTGATTGCCTCCCTTCAGCCTTGTACCTATTGAAGATGAGTGTACATAGTTTCTATTTGTACCCTAGTTGTGTCTTCAATATCATTCATGACATCATATGTACTGGATGTTTGTAAAACACGAGTTTCTATATGATCCATTTGATTCTTCAGGGTTTTTGTTAGTGTTGTCCATTGTAAGCAAAACTGATAGAAGGTATTAATTTTATTGGCCATATTCTGAAGAGTGTTGATCTAAGTCTCAAGGAAATTATGGGCCACTACATGTTTATTCCTTATTTCTTCCATGCACCTATTTTCTATTTCTTTCAAGACCTTATTTATGATTGTTACTTCTTGATTATTAAATTATGCTTCAAAATATCTGTAAATTGTCTCAATTGTTGTCCTAATGGTGTATTTGTATCTCTTCATGCATGGGGTACTCTACTCTGAATTGTTGTAACTGAAGCCTCCATTTTCTTTGTGTTCTTTATATATTGTTTGATAATATCTTCTCTTGTGCTATGGAATATATCCTTGAGATGAAACTTTTGTATGGGGATATATGTGATAGATCGACTTTTGGTTTGGAAAGTGATAACTATCTAATAGTTGTAGTGTTACTATTGGTTGATTCTACTTCTATTGATCTAAAAAATTGATTTTATGTTGCATTGGTGATGTGGAGGTGGAAACAATAACCCTTAGCAGAGATGTAGGTTATTCTTATTGCTGTAATTGATCCTCCAATTGTTGTTCTTCATGTAGAGGTGTGGAGTTCTTTTCTTTTTCCTGCTAAGCCTTTTTCTCTTCCTCTATTAATATACCGTAGGCACATTTTGTTACCACAACGGTCTCTTGCTAGACCTTTGATTTGGCTTCTTCACTTTGTGTCATTAATGTATCCACCCTTTGTTTAGACCTTAGCTCCATCACTTGCAATTGTGTTAAGCCTTGCTATTTGTGCGGAAAACAAAGTTGATTCAACTTCCTCAAGTGCTTATTTTCTCATCTCCTCCTCTATCTTTGTTGCTTTCTCCCTTTTTTTCTTAATGGATGAGATTAATTAGACTACCCAAGATGGCTGTAGAGGCCACACTATAATTGGTTATGTCTTCTTCAATTATTGCTTGATTCTTTAGGCTCACTTATTGTACGTCTTGCTATTGCTTGGATTCCCTTATTTAGAATCCCAAGGTTCCCATATTTAGTCTATTTGAACTCTTGATCTAAGGTGTAAATGTTCCCTCTTCTGGTGGTAAAGGTTTTTTGATGCCCCATTTTTATGCAACTTCTTCTTGTTTTTCACTAAGTGCTCTAATACCTACTTTTTTCTTTGTTTCTCCATGAATTATTTAAATTTTCCAAATCTTTCTATAATGGGTTCCTTAGGTAGGGTAAAAAATGTTTTACCATATGATTTTATCAATTCATTACTGATTTCATAAGGGAGCTATGGAGTCCATGATACACTAGGTTCTCTACTTCCATCAAAATATAATTTATCCACTAGGAAGATGATATTGTTTACATGTTTCTGGACCATGTCATGAGATACACTTTCTCAACTCTACATTTGTTGTTGGAAGGAATTGAAATTCCCCAATACAATATGGTGTAGGTTGTGGCATCTTTGAAGTCATCTATATCCTCTTGATTTAGGTTTCCAATATTTTTTTATTTTTCCATATCTTTCTAAAAAATGTTTGTAATGTATTCATGAAATAAAATGCTATGCATATAATTAGAGTGCCATATTGAAATTGGTAGCGTGTATCCTTTGTGCATTGGATGTTTTCCAACTATTCCCATAGTACCTCACACAAGTTGATATACTTTCCTTTGACCACCATTTTATATGTTGTGTGGAGGGAAGTACCAATGGAAAAGTCCTCTTAGTTTGTATAGTATATCTTATAGGCTATGACCATGGTGGTATACTGCATGACAGAGCTTATGATTTTTTTACATCCATAATTTTTCGTCATATGTAGTTCTAGTTAGCTAAAAAAACTTATCATTTTTTATTGCTTTATTTGAAGGTAACTCGCCTTTTACACTTAATCCTATTATGAATTGGATAGATTGTTTTGTGTTTTGATAGGGTTTGTCTAGATACATGTATTCATTCTGAACATGGCTCAAAATGATCTTTATTTAACCTTCTCACTATAATAAATAAATTTCCTTGTACATCCAACTTCTTCCCAATTTGTCAGTATTATCATAAATATTTTTCACTCTAGTTGTAGAAGAGTCTTTCAAAGAATTTTGATTGTTATGTGATCAATCTCCATGAGTTGTACATGAATGTGTTTTCTCACATCCTCTATGTAGATTACATCTATTAGCACCTTAGAGAATGAGTTGTCAGGGTCTAGCTCCATTACCTTGTATGGGAAATTGTATTTTGGTCGTGGCTTCTAAGAAATGTCAACCAAGGTAGGGATCTCCATTAGTCTTCTACAAAAGCTAGAAGAGCAATTATAGAAAAATTCTCCCAAGAGCTCCCAACTTAGAAATAAGCTAGTGTCATTTTTAGTGGCTTGAGCTCCTTTATCAATGGTGGGTTTGGAATTTATTTTTATATCTATTCCCCTGTTTCTTGCTTTTTCCTAGTAGTTTCTTTTTCTAATGACTCCCATGACTTATTGTCTACTTTACAATATGATAAATGTTTATAATACATATGATATAGGCTCTTTAATTGGCTAAGTGGTCTCATGGTAGGGGTTTAGCCTTGCTTTGTTCACATACATAGCTAATAATTTATCCTCCAGTGTTTTAGTC
>VDFB02384324.1:0-20763 GCA_007258455.2 Sequoia sempervirens
CCCTCAACCACCCTCTCTCCCACCCTCTCTGACTCTCTCCCACACTCTCCCATCATCTCTCCCACCCTCTCCCACTCTCAAATAACTGTCTCCCACACTCTTCCACTCTCCCACCCCTATCCCACTCTCTCAATCCCTCTCTCCAACTCTCTCCAACTCTCTCCCACACTCTCCAACCAACTCCAACCCTATCTCCTACTCACCCACTCTCTCCAACCCTGTCTCCCACACTCTCCCTCCCTATCTCCCACTCTGCCACTCTCTCCCATGCTCTACCATGCTAAACCCTCTCCTACTCCCACCCTCTCTCCCATAAAGATACATATATGACACACTAGTATACATACACATACAAATATACAAACATATCAAGAAACATTCAATAAAGTGGCATTTAACTAAAGGAAGACATAACGCGAGTGCGGTATTTTTTGCTAGGAAAATGTCAAAAGAAAAACATAATGCGCTCGCGTTATATTTTGCATTGGAAATACCCGAGCCTTAGCTTTGGTATTTTCCTTGGAATACCAACCCAAAGGCTTGGAGGGCATTCCCAAAGACCAGAGACGTGTTTTTTCCAAATTCAACAAATTTTCACATAATCGAGTTCATGCTTACCATCAAGATTGCATCTGGTTCAATATGAAGAAAATTGAAGACATGGGTAAGGTTAGGTTCTTTATTAGCTTTCCAACGATGTAACGTTTTTCACTTTCTAACAATGTGAAGCCTTTTATCCATAATTTCTTTTGTTTGTATGTCCGTTTTTCTTCAAAAAGCAGTGTTTGGTATTTTTTTCGCTATAAATTAACCATTCATCAAAATTTGAAATAAATTACATTTTTAGAAACTAGACTGCATTCTACAATTTAAAAAAAATAAAATTTTAAAAAAACTATTAGTTTCAAAAAAATTTAGGGAGAGCACAGCCAAAATTCTACTTTTTAGGAAGTGCCCACTTACAAAATTAATAAAAAATCAAATATTCATTAAAAAATTATCAGAAAATATCCAGTCCTTGCTACATACTGTTATCTAACTTCTAATTGGATTGATTTTAAAAATACTACAAAAAATTCCACCGTGCTCGGGTCACACAAGAGTTGCTATGTTATGTTTTTCTGACAGAAACAACAACAATTTGTGTGTGTCCCTCTTTTGAACCCTTTAATCTCAACCATTTTCAAAATAAATTAGTAGTTTAGAAAGTAGACTTGGAGCATTGCGGTCCTTGTTTTTGTTACATCAAAAAATTTTGAGTGTAGCTATCCTCAATTTCACATCCAAGGTCAGTATTTCTTGATTTCAGAAAAAAAGTGGCCACTTAAGCCCCTTTTTTGGGAACCATCTTGGTGCACTTACCCCTAGTTCTACTAACTCTGAAAGTTGTGTGAAGGAAAGTGATCTAGAGAAGAAGGAGAAAGTTGAAGGTACTACGGTATCTAATTTTCATGTTAAATAAGAAGAATTATAGGGTTTTTGAAAGTGGATGCTCTAATCACATGATTGGAGATGAGTAAGTTTGTTAAACTTGCAAAATATGATGGATGACTAGTTAAATTTGGAGATGATTCAAGAGCTAAGATTGTGGAATAGGTTCAATCAGTTTTGATGGCAAGCATAACACTAATAATGTTTACTATGTTAAGGGTTTAAGGAATAAATTTTTGAGTGTTGGACAAATGTGTAGCAAGGGATATAATCCTGTGTTTAAGGATGAAACATGTGAGATCAAAAAAGGGTCTGGAACTTTGATTGCTACTAGTAAGAGAGCAAATGGGAACATTAATTAGCTTAAGGGTGCTAATGGAAATTAATTTATGTCTCATATTAGTGACAGTTGGCTATGGCACCAGAGGGTGTGTCACATGAATTTTAATAATTTAGAAAGAATTAGCTTATTTCATGCAGTGAGAGACCTACCAAGAATCATAAAGCCTATCAATGTTGTTTGTGAGAGTTGTTAATTTGGAAAACAAACAAGAAGTAGCTTCAAGGGCAAAGAAAAATATGCTTTCGAACTACTGAAATTAGTACAAATTATAGATATTTGTGGTCCTACAAGGGTGATAATTCTTTAAGGTGATTGGTATTTTATGCCTTTAATTGATAATTATTTCTAGAATGACATGGGGTACTTTTCTTAGAGAAAAATCAGATGCATTAGATAAAATTCAAGGAATTTAAAGATATTCTTGAGAATGAAATGGATTTGAAAATAAAAATTTTGAGGTCTAAAAGAGGTTGTGAATTTACCTCCAATAAGTTTAACATGTTTTGTGAAGTGATGGAATAAAGAGGCATTTGTTTGCCCCTACAACTACTCAGTAGAATGGAGTTGTTGAAAGAAAAAATTGAATTGTTCAAGAGGCTGCTAGGACTATGATGAAAGAGGAAAACCTACCAAAATTCTACTAGAGAGAAGCTATTCATACTATTGTTTACATACTTAGTAGAGTTCAAGCTAAAGCTAACACAAAGACTCCCTATGAGTTATGGTATGGAACGATTCCTACTATGAAGTACTTTACAATATTTGGAAGAAAATGTTATATCAAAAGAGAAGAAGAAAGTTTAAGAAAGTTTGATGCAAGGTTTGATGAAGGTATCTTCCTTGGATATTCTACTAAAAATAAAGCTTACAAATGTTACAAAAAAATGTTGAGAAAGATGGTTGAAACTGCAAATGTTAAAGTTGATGAAAACTTGCAAAATTCAATTGCAGTGGATGGATATGTGTCAAATGAACTTGATTGTAGAATAAAAGAAGAAAAAATTGACAAAGAAGAAGTGTAGAATGAAGAGGAAGAAGCTCTGGAGAAGACCACTAAGTTTGTGAAAAAGAATCATTCCAAAGAATAGATCATTGGAGACAAACTAAAAGGAGTATTGATAAGAAGAAATGTTGCTGAAGTTGCTCAAGCTAAATATGTGTTTACTTTCCAAATTTGAACCTAAAATAGTAATTGAAGCATGTAAAGATGAACATTGGATGAAGGCAATGAAATAAGAACTTATGCAAATAGAGAAGAATCAAACTTGGGAATTGGTTTCTAGACCGAAAAACAAGAATATAATTGGAACTAAGTGGGTATTCAGAAACAAGTTGAATGGAAATGGAGAAGTGGAAAGAAACAAGGCAAGAATTATGTGTAAGGGTTATTCGCAAGTGGAAGGAATAGACTTTGAAGAGATATTTGATCTTGTGGCTAGGATAGAATCTATTAGAATGTTTTTGGCATTTGTAGCACATAAGGACTTTAAAGTTTATCAGATGGATGT
Source organism: Sequoia sempervirens (assembly GCA_007258455.2). NCBI lineage: Eukaryota > Viridiplantae > Streptophyta > Pinopsida > Cupressales > Cupressaceae > Sequoia > Sequoia sempervirens. The sequence continues at coordinate 3,283 of VDFB02384324.1, forward strand.
GAAGTTTGTTTTTATGAATGGTGAATTGGAAAAAGTTTACATGGAACAATCAAAAGAATTTCAGTTGTCAGATCAACTAGATATGGTATGTAAAATAAAGAAGACACTATATGGATTGAAGCAAGCTACCAGAGCTTGGTATGCAAGATTGGACAAATATTTGTTACAACAAGAATTCAGTAAAGGCACCATAGATAGTAATATTTACTTAAAAATTAAGGAAGACAAAATATTGATAGTAGTTGTACATGTGGATGATTTTATCTTTGGAGGAAATAAAGCTATATGTAAGAAATTTACTAAAGAGATATAGAAAAAATTTGGAATTTCAAAGTTTGGGGAGATGAACTTCTTCCTTGGGCTACAAATCAATCAAAAAAATAAAGGGATTTTCATTTCATAGTCTAAGTATGTCAAAGAGATGTTTGAAATGGATGACTCCAAACCAGTATGCATTCCTATGGTGACTAGTTGTATATTGAGAAAATATGATGATTCACCTAAGGTTGATCAAAGCAAATATAGATCTATGATTGGTGGACTACAATATCTAACTGCTACTAGGCTGGATATCATGCATGTAATTTGTCTTGTGGCTAGATTTCAAGAAGATCCTAAAGAAACACATGTTGCATAAGTGAAGAGAATATTTATATATTTAAGAGGCACTCCAAATTATGGTTTGTGGTATCCTAAGGATACTGATTTCACACTAAGTGCTTATACAGATACATATTGGGTTGGTTGTGTTGATAATAGGAAAAGTACAAGTGGTGGTGCATTCTTTCTTGGATGTAGATTGGTGTCTTAGTTGAGCAAGAAGCAGGATTCAACTTCTTTATCTACTATAGAGGTTGAGTATATATTATAGTAGCATCATGTTGTGCACAAGTTTTTTTGGATGAGACAAATATTGAAGGATATTAGAGTTGTATATGATGAGCCTATTTTTATCTTTTGTGATAATACAAGTGCAATTAACATTTCAAAGAATCCAGTGATGCATTCAAGGAAAAAACATATATCTATTAGGTAACACCTTTTGAGAGATAAGGTTATGGAGAATGAAGTGAAGCTTGAGTATGTTCCTGCAAAGGATCATATTGCCAACATATTTACTAAAGCTCTTCCTAAGGATACTTTTGAGTATCTCCGGGAGAGGTTGAGGGTTATTTCCCCTTCCTGTTTGAACTAGATGCATATAAAGATGCATCATTCCAATGGATCTATGGATATATCTCTTTTTTGGACTAATGTTGGTGGCTACCTCTTAGGGGGAGTAGGTAGTGTCATATGTTGTCATTAGGTATACTCCTAAGGGGGAGTATTCAAAGTAAGCATTCTGGTTTTTTGTCAAAGGGGGAGAGAAAGTATCATGTGAAAAAGTTTATCTACTCAGAGGGAGTGAGTGTAGGAATGTTGTGTAGGAAATCTAATAAAAATAAAGAGGAGAGTGTAAATGTTGTCTCTAATGTTTTTTTTCACATCTTGTATTTCCATCAATGAAAAAGGGGGAGTTTATTGCAAGTATGAAGGTGTTTTAAATGATTCCAATAGGAAGTCTACTAATTGGTGTTGTGATTGATTTCAAATGTGTGTTAAGGAAGTTGTTGCGTGATGAAGATGTCAAGGATATTGAGAAAATTGTGAAAAGAGGAAAACATGGTGTTGCAGATTGTGCATGTATAGTTGAAATATTGAGGAAGTGTTGTGAGTACATGTAGCTATCTTTTTGTTCTAGTATCTAAAGATGAATTGGAATGAATCAATGAGCTGAGATGATGTATCTGGTACTTGGTTTCCAAGTGCTTTCAAGAAAATTTGATAAATAGAGTAAATTATGTTGTGCAAGTGTTCATAGTGTGCTCTGGTATTGTGCTCTATGTTTTTGTATTGATCTTATGCCTATGTAGATATGATATGTTGTTCATGGTTGTTAGAGGTTTCTATATTCAAAATTTGGGTTTCTGGATTATTGTACAGAGTGAGATATTTTCACCAGTGTGTGAACTAGTTTTTTAGTGATGTTTTCTATGCCTTGGGATAAATGTATTTGCTCTACCTTTCTCCACTATTTTGACTCAAGTTTTGCAGATTTGAGAAGTTGCTTATAATGTTTATATATTTTTTTAATTCAAGATCTTAGTTGATTTGGTGTAGTACAAAGTGAGTTTCATTTGTCAGTGTGTGAATAAGGTTTACCAGTTGTTTTGAGTTGAAGTATTTGTTTCATGCGAGCTTGGATGAAGTGTTTGATGAATCTCAAGTGATTTGTGGATTATTATAGATTATGTTCAAGTGAATTTTTCCATCTAGAAGATTCAGATTGATTTGAGGAAGTGTACATACTTAATGATTATGGTGTTTAACACAAGCATTGGATGACCTTGTGTTAGAACTACATGTAAGGCTTCTAAAAGTGTATTGAGGTTTTTTTGGATCTATTTGGGTCCTAATTAAAGATTTATGTAGGTTTCCTTCATTCCTATCTAGCGTGGGAATGTTTAGGTGCCAACCTAATTTGAATTTGTATGTGTAACAACTAGACGTTGACATTAGAGAAGGTTTTTGAGGTTGAGGTTGATATAATAAGTGTGGTGTTATTGTGAGTTGGAAGGAAGGATGAAGAGAGAAGCAAGATAGATGCAAGTGATGTGTGTGATGCACATTTGAGTAGAGCAATGTGAATTTCAAATGTTTGGGTTCCTAAAGGTAGTGAGCTGGATGCATATGAAATCATTCAAGCAAGACTATGAGATTATTGAAGCATTGTGGTGGATTCCTTGCTGCATTGAGAAAGTGTTCTTTGTGTAACATTTCTCTTCTATCTTATTGTATTTCTTTATGTGGCAGTGAGACTTGGCTATAAGCCTTTTTGGATGGTGTATCCTATTCTGGTAGTGAGCCCTTGTATCAATTTTGAAATTACTTATATTGTGAGCTAATCCTCACCATGGATTTTCCCTCATTGGGTTTTCCATGTAAATCTAGTGTTCTATTGTGTATGGTTTTGTTACTTCAATTTTTTTTATCTGCATTTCATGCTTAATTACATTAATAGAATAAGGGTTTAATGAATGCATGTGGATTTGATTACTGTTGAGTGTTTTAAAGGTTTAATTTGCTACAACTATTTCACTCCCTAGGCTCTCAGTTGTCTTGTTCATTCAACAACAAAACCCTAGGTGTTAAGAAGCAAACTGCATTAATGTTGTCTACATAGAAAAAAGTTTTTAAGACATTCATACTATTTTGTTAAAATTCCATGTTGCAAAACCCTAGGTGTTAACAAGCAAACTACATTTGTGTTTTCTAAACTACAAAATGTTTTCAAGACATTCATACTGTTTTGTAAAAAATTATGTTGCAAAACCCTAGGTGTTAAGAAGCAAACTACATTTTTTTTGTCTAAACAACAAAAGGTTTTCAAGACATTCATATTGTTTTGTAAAACTCCATGTTGCAATACCCTAGGTGTTAAGAAGGAAGCAACCCACCATGGGACAATCCTTTACATTTAAACAAGGAGATTCAATCATATGAAATTTAAATCATACCAAATTTATTTCATGCACTTTTTTTTCAATCATACAAAAGGCTTTCAAGACATTCATACTATTTTCCATATTACATTTATTTTGTTCAACTTTTTTTTCAATCATAAGAAATTTAAATTGAATTTTTACTCAAATTAAAAGTCCTTATAAATTTTGAAGGGGCCTTTCAATATATTCACACTATCTAAATTACAAAAGCTTTTCAAGAAATTCATTCTGTTTTGTAATCATTTTGGAAAACCCTAGTTGTTAAGAAACAAGCAACCCACATTGTGTTTTAAAACTCTCTTTAACCCAATTGGTTAGTACCCCTCACCTTGATTTGGTCAGTTTTCTCCCCCAACTCCTTTATGTGCACTCCAACCTTCAGCTTTCAATGTGTAGACTAAAAACACACTTCAATTTGGTTAGTTTTCTCCTCCAACTCTTCCATGTGCACTCCAACCTTCAACTTTCAATGTGTAGACTAAAAACACAATTCAATTTGGTCACTTTTCTCCTCCAACTCCTCCACATGCACTCCAACCTTTAGCTTTCAATGTGCAAATAAAAAAAAGAAAGTGTTTTCCGCCTTCTTTCTCCAAATTGAAAACACACATGTTAGTCTGCCTCCAATTCTCATGCCAAAAAAAAGTTCCAAAAATGATAACTTCTCATGCAGGCCATGGGCCTAGTTTTATTGGTCGACAAAAGGCAAGAAAACTGACCAAACAATGCTATTATCTCCTTGCTTCCATTGTCATAACATTTTCTCTCATATGTTGGTTTCATCACTTTTATGCCTTTTCTAGCAAGCCTTGTACTACGTTGTCTCATTATGTTATGTATGTTTCTATGTATGATTTCATGTGTTTTTGTATGTACATAGGTGTGTTTTGTCAGGAGGTCAGATGTGTCCTCAATGCAAAATGAAATTTATTATATTTTAAAAAGATTGACTAGTTTATTTAAATTTATAGAATATGTTCTCTTGGAAATAAGAATGATGGAATCTATATTATATCGAGAATTATTTTCCTTGGCATGTTAATATTTTGTTTGGATTTGGGAACGCAAAATAGTAGAAGAAAATAATCAAATCCTAAGCAATGCTAAACATAAGCTTCACATTGATCGTCATACAACACATGAGAATCACATCAAAATTAAAGAATAAATAAAAATCAAAACTTGAAGTACTCGGCACATAATTCAAATGTGATTGTTTTAACTATCCTAACAAGGTGCCAACCCATCAAAATCTACCTTATTTGATTAGAAGGTATTAATTTATTGTCATGAGGAAAAAATTGTCTTAAGATCTACTAGAGCGAGTAGGCAATGTAATTTATCCATTTTTTAATTTTCATGTTATATATGCTAAAGTGTTGCCATATGGAATTATTAGTACTTAATGAAGCATAAAACTATGGGTGATAAGTGAATACATTTAAAAAAAAATGATTTTGACATTCTATTAGTTCATTTTGGTTCATTAAAGTTGTTTATTTACTTTAGTTGAATGGTTGTTTTCATAATGGATCATCTTACATTGGTTCATCAAATAGTATATATAATTTTATTAAATAGTTGTTTAGAAAAGTTTCTAGATTCTTCTTTATTTGACTCTCCAAAAAAATGATGTTAGATTAAAGATTCATTTTTTCTAGTACATGATTTTTTTTGAATTATTATACAAAAAATTACAATTTTTAAAGTTGACTATTTGTAATAAGTACTTAACAATTTGACCAATCTTTAGTTTATAATTCTTACAAAACAAAGATATTAATGTTCACATTTATAATATAAAAATTAACAAAGCTCAAATACAAAAGAGTCTTATTAACATGAATAAGGATTCACAATTTCCTACACCTACACCATTATTTCCTTTTATATCAATTGCAATAATAACTTATATTTAATTAATTATTATTTTATTTAACCATTGATAGGTAGCTAAGACAAGTAGTAGATTGAAATGTAAGGTGTGTTATAAGGGAGATGAAGATATCTTCTTTATGTCATTTAGAACAAAATGGTTAGCAAGGCCTAGATCAAATGTTTTTAAAGATTATAATTTTTCATAGTCAAACATAATATTATGTATTTAAATATTGTTTAAAACTTTTGATTCGAAAGTTTTGTTTATTTAATAAAATGTTTTATGCTTATTTCATTTTAGAATATGCTTTCCAATATTTCTTTATATACAGAGACCTTTGGAATAAAAATAAAATAAAAATAAATGAGAACTTAGAAAAATAATGGTGGAGAGACTATAGATTTTAGGTTGACAATCCTATTAATGAAATTTAAAAAATAAAAAACTTAAGAAGGATTGCATGAGAAATAGACATTGTCTTTGCTCCTAATGTACAGAGTAAAGGTTTTCAAACTATTTGGAATGCTATTGTTATACTTAAAAATGATCAATTGTGTCTCATGTCCCTTATGCCATGATTGACAAATAGGCGAGAGATTACAACTACTTGGTACTCTAGATGCTTAATGCATAGATAAACATAATCCATTAAGCATGTTGTTTCAATCCATCTTCAAGTTGAGTGTTGGATTGCCAAATTACAGATTCTTCCTTTATATCATATAAAATTTTATTTATTTATGAAAAATTATAATCTCTAAGAGTTGACTATTAATATTAAGTCCTTAACAACTTGACACATATTTTAGTTAAGATTCTTACAAAAAAATAGTTATTATTTAATATTTTTATATAAAAAATAAAGGAACTCAAACATAAAATAATCTCTTTTTTCATGGATAAGCATTCACAAATTCCTACATGTACACCTTATTTCCTTTTATATCAATTGCAACAATAAACTTTATTTAAGTAATAGTTATTTCACTTGGCTCTTGATAGGTAGCTACAATGCTAAATACAAATACTAGATTGACATGAAAGGTCTATTTTTGATTATATAAGCAACATTTATAGGGTGTTGTACCCTTTACACGACGAGCCCAAAGGGCCAAAAAGGAGAAAAACCATTAAACATAAAAAAGAATATAGTAACATATGAGAAACACCTTTTAAGGGTAAAGCCTTGCATTGCTCTTCTTTTGCCCTTACTGTTATTTGTGGGCAGGAGGTGTTGGATAAAGAAGATTATTTGTCTCATTATGCTCTTATATGTAGATTTAATGGTTTATGGCCTTCCCTTCCAAATTTGAACAAATGGGTTTTGGAGTCTTAGAGGCCTATTATTGAGGATAGGATTGAACTCTATCCTTTGGCTAGGGTTTTTTTTGTGGTTGCTTTTCAATTTGAGGAGGATAGGGCTTTGGGTATTGGAAGGAGGCGTTTGGTTGTGGAGAAAGCACTCGCTTTCTCTCCGGCCTTGTTTCCCTTCTTTCAACCCTTTCAAAATCTATTAGTGTTGTTCCTACTTGGGTCAGACTTCCTAATTTTCCTTTTTAGTTTTGGGCTCCTTCTTGCTTTGAATCTATTGAAAATGCTATTGGTAGGTTTGTTATGGTTGATTCATCTTCTCTTGTCTATGATCTTCCTACTTTTTCCTGCATTCTTGTGGACATTGATACCTCAAAATATTTACCTGGGAAGGTCATTTTGATGGTGGGGGATAGACCATGGGTTCAGATTCTTGATTATGAGGGTATTCCTTTACGATGTAGGAGATGCTTTTCTACAGGTCATTTGGCTGCAAACTATCAAAAATCTTGTCATACTTATGCTACTTGGTGGAAACATGCTCTTCGTGAGTATCTTACTATGGGTGAATCTTATGTTTTGGGTGATGATTCTAGGGATTATGTTTTGGCCTCTAAGCTCATGGTTTCTACTGCTAATGGTTCTCAATTGCCATATGTTGTTGCTGTTGCTACTCCTAAATTTTCTGTAGTCGTTGTTGATGCTACTGGTTTTACTACTGTTGGTGTAGTTGGTTTTTTTGCAGTTGCTAGTTTGTTTGAAGTTGCTACTAAAGTGGTTGGTTTGGCTATAGTTGTTGTTGTGGCTGGTGAGGTTGCTGCTAGTGATTGTGCTGCTATTGCTGTGACTGCTAGTTTTTTTGCAGCTCTTGTTGCTACTATTGGTTGTGGGAGTGATAGTCCTATTTCTCTTCCTTCTTTGCTATTATTGGATTTTCCTTCGACATCCCCTTGCTCTAATCATTTGAAGGAGGATCTTTCTTGGATGGTTGTGCAAAGAAGGAAGAGAGGTCTTCTTAAGCATAATCATTCCTCTCAGTCCCTTGTAAAGTTTATTTGTAGTGGTCAGAAGGTTGCACGTGTGGTTTAGCTTTTCTTTTCCCACTGTTGCTTGATGTTGTTTGGCTGCTATTCTTCTTTGTTTATGTTTGAAGCAGTTGTTTGTTTTTTCTATGGTTTTGGGTTTTTGGCTACTGCTGATTGTCTAGTGTAGTATCTTTTGAGCAACATTTTTTACCTAAAGTTGTAAAGGGTTTTGGGTCCCTTCAAAACCTATTTTTCCCTTATAATAAAAACAACATACGAGATACATAGACACAACCAAGTAACAACAGAGACACAACACATCACAAACCCAACCACTAATTGTCCACACCCTCCCATTTCTTGACCAAGAGGTTTAACCCATCATCCACAATCTAGTTGAAATTGTAATAGTTATTTACTTTACACAATTTAGAACAAAATGGTTAGAAAAACCTAGATAAAATATTTGTAAATATTTTATATTTTCACAATCAAACAATATCATGTATTTTGATATCACTATTTAAACTTTGATTCAAATTTTTTATGTTTAATTTTTTTTGAATATGTATATTGAAATCCCTATGAATGAAATTGACTAAGTATGTTATCGTATTTAAATTTTGAAGAAAAAAAGACATTATAAGAGATTCATCATAACATAATTCATTCATACAAAAATAGAATATGGTATCTTAATTTTAAAGTTATTTGCATTTAGCACTATTGTAGAGACAGAGAGAGAAGAAGACACATCATGCATAATATCATCATTTTTGAGAGAGGGAGACATTTTAACTTTCATCTAACCAAGAATCAAATTTATTATCTATGAAATTATCAATAATCTCATTTTCATCACATGTATTAAACTAGGCATCCTTGTGTTCAATAAGAAATTGTGGGATTAGTTTGGTTAGAGGAAAGAGGTAACAAGTCATACGAAGGTGGGAGGGAGAAATCAATAGGTGAAGTAGAGATGGTTAAATGTGCTTAATAGTAGTGTAGTAATCAAAGATAGATCAAGAGAATAAGAACACTAAGGTGGGTCCATATCTAGATGGAAAAAAAATACTATAGAGTAGTAGAAAGTGAAGGGAAATATTGTGAGGCAATGAGAGAAATAGAAAATAATAGGTAGATTAGAGGGGAAGACATTGAGTCACATGTTTATCTATGTCAGGATTTTTTTGGAAAAAATGAATGGGTATAGAGATAAGAGACTGAGATTTGATATTGGAATATATTTAAAATTATAAGAGAATGTTGCATGAAAAGAAGATGGGATGAGATCCAAGGTGGGAACATCATCATTTCTAGAGGAATCGATGACACCCTTAGTGGAATGGTCATCAAGAAGAGTATAGTCATAGGTTGGAAGCATGCCAAAAAGTTGTACACCATCATTTTTAGAAGATTAAAGAATACCTTTAGTGGAATGGTTATCAAGTAATATATAGTCATAGGTTGGAAGCATGCCAAAAGTAAGAATGGGAAAATAATTATCATCTTGATTTAGGGGTAACAAGACACACTAGTGAGAAGATAAACGAAATGATGAATCAATTATACTTGATGATTTACTTATATAAGGAAAGCTACAAATAAAATAAAATCATGTAAATCAAAAGGGTACACCTAATATTATGACACATGCACACTATATTTAGAATGTACAAGCTATTATAGACTTGCAAACTTAATTTCAGCTAAATCAAAGCTTAAGACATCCATGTGAGGAGTTGCAAATTGATCTTGGTTAACAACTTGGTCCATACCTTAGAATGAACCCAAATTTTACTTAGAGATTCATTTGATCACTTTTAGTAATCTTTCCTCTTGGAATTCTTCAAGATTCTTTGTAGTTTCTCTTTAATTTCAATTGCAAGACTAAAATGTATAAAATAGATCCTCCAAAATAGAATAGTTAAAGGGGACTATGCCAAGGGCTTAAATTTGACAATCGACCTTGTTTGCCAACAAATTTTTTTAATGCCGATTATCTTTTGAAAGGTGCGCTTAAAACATTATGATATACCTTAGTGTAAGTTAAATTATATATAAATCAAATATATATATCATTATAATTCTATATAAATTTTGACAGTCTATCCAAAATCTCTCCTTTCAATTTTCTTAAAATTTTGATTGTATTTTGCGACACAAATCTTTAAATACGATCATATGACCATCAAATTTGAGCCCTGACTATGCCTTAATTAGTCCCCTTGTGAGAATTTAACCAAGATCCACATGACATGAAATATCGATATAAATATTGAAATAAATTATATGCGTAGAATCTAACTAAATCTAAGTACAAATAGAAGATGTTAGCTAGCCGAAGTTAGGAACATCCACAAGATAGAGAAGCGATTGTACATAAAATTCTTAAGAAATTGAATATCAAATGAAGTTGGAATAGTTTCCGGAAGATGGTGAAGCAGGACAGGGTCTCTGAGATTCATGGCGTGGAAGGGGGAAATCCAAATTGAATGAAGAAAGGGAAGATCACAGAGGCATGGATGAGAATAAAATCTCAGAGGAGGTCACGGTGGATGTATCTGCTTTTGTGGAAAGAGATGCAAAATATCTTGAACAGAAAGCTGATATCCGTGGGTTGTTGGGGAAATGGTTTTCAAGAAAAGAAATTGGCGAATGGGTAATGGAAAACTGGAACATGGATCCAATTATGAAATTTCTTCCCAAAGGATTCTTTGTGGCAGTGTTCAGGAGTGAAATGGAAAGAGAACAAATAATGGGGAAGCCAGTTTGGAAGGACGGCTCTTATTTCCTCTTTCTTCAAAAATGGGTAAGAAATTTTAACCCATTGGACTTCTACCCACGCAGTGGCCGAACATGGGTTCATCTATGCAATCTTCCCTTTGAATACTTGTGGGGGGGCTGCATATCAAGAATTGGAAATGCTATTGGGAAAACTCTCAAAGTTGATTTGAAGGAAGGAGAATCACTGATCTATGCAAGAATATTAATCCTCTGAATAAAAGAAATCCCTCAATCAATAAGCTTATAGTATGGTATGAGGAAATGAACGCAAAGTATTGAGATCGAGGAACCCAAGTTTTATTGCACAAAATGCAAACGAAGAAATCATAACACTGATAAATGAAAACGGTTTCCTCCAGCAACCAGGGAAGTTTGGAGGGAAAAAAAAAGTGAAAAGAAGGAAGAACATTGCGGGGGTGATAAAAAAGGACAATGCAAGCGCAATGGAACAGAATGGGTTTAAAGCCTCCTCCCTTGTAAAGAATTGGCAATTAATTCTGGCAGAGACGATTGAGGATCTTTGTCTTGAAGAAGAAATACAAAACGAAGAGGGGGATATAGGCTATTCAGGAGATGAGCGAAAGTCTCCTCTAGGACTGCTCGAATGGCACACAAATGATATCTCTGAAAACTTTGATCAATTATCTGAAAAAGACAATATGGAGGATTTGGATTTAACTAAAACAAGAAGAATCAGACAAACAGTGAAGAATGCCTCAACATCTAAAGTAGGAAGGAAAACCAATAAACAAAAAAGAGAAGAAGAGGCCCTCAAAAGTTTACAACCATCTATTAGATCCTGCATGACGTGATCCAAGGGAGCAAGTGCCATCCTAGGAGGGAGATAGAGATTCTCTTATGGAATGTTAGGGGCATAAATCCCCTTAACGAAAGGTGACCAGTAAAACACCAATTGGAATGTCAAAATCCAAACATCATCTTTCTTCAGGAAACAAAGATCGAAGGTGAAAAAACCATTGCATTTATCAAATTTTGCAAAAGCTGGGAAGGCCTATTGGTGGATGCAACTGAAGCCTCAGGTGGTCTTGAGGTCTTATGGTGATCAAGGAGAATCAAGGTATCACTCATAAAATCAAACATGCATTGGATGAAACTTGAGGTAATCAATACTCAAACAAATTCAAACTATGAATTACACAATGTGTATGGACCAATAAAAGTTGAAGAGAAGAAATTATTATGGAATAATTTATCAAATAATCTAGGTGTAGACACATGAAATTAGCATTGTGCACTTAAATAGCATCACATTCATAAACCAAATTCACATTCATCCGCTCATTAAATTAATCAAGCTCATCAAATCTATTCACCAAGTAAATTAGGACTATTTAATTCATTCCTAAGGTTATTCATTTAAATTAAATAAATAAAAGTCTCACATCAACCTTTTAATTAAATAAATCAAAACTTTATTTAATTAAATCCCAAAAGTCATATTTCTCCCTCTTGATTTAAATAAATCCCTAAATCTAAGTCAAATGGGTCAAAATCAACTAATCATCACCTAAGTTAATCTAATCCCAATTAACCTAATCTAACCACCCATCACATCCTCTAGTTTTTCCCACTTACACTAATAAATCATTTTAATTCATTTATAAATTCATCAATTTCTTTCAACTTGGCATAAAAATGAAATATTCCCTCAAGTTTGAATATGAAGACAAGTTGACTTGTCCCTTCCAACATTTCAATAACTTATCTATTTCATGTCCCCCACTCAACATTTATTTCACAAATTCAAATTTGAATCTCCCCCTCTTGGGCACATTGGCCAAAACTTGCACATTCCTCAACCTATCATAATGTGACAAGTGGCCTCATCTCATTGGTCCAATCATTATCCCACATTGTTCTATTTTGAACTCTCTTCCAATTTGAAAATCTATAAATAAAGGGTTGATTCTTCATCAAATCATCTACACTCTCATGCAAAGTTACTCTATTAAATTGAGAACTAATTTTGTTCATCACATTGCATTACATCATTTCAGTTTTAGTACAGATTGGGAAAGGGTCATTGGCACATTTGACACCAATCCAATATGGAATAGGAACTTGTCTTGCTTTTGCAATGTCTTCTTGATCCTTTTTGTTATTTGTGGAATTTCTTGAGCATGGACATGCTATTCCATAGATGTATTCATAGATTTGCATATATGTAAACTAACCCTACTAATGAATGTTGGAGATAGTTCATTTGCAGATTTTATGGTGCTTCATCATGGCGCTAGAAGGAGGGAATTGAAGTTATTTCAGATCTTTTTTCTATTTTTTAGAACCATTATTTAATTAGTCATGGTGTTTTGCTTACAAGCTTTTGTGCAATCTCTGACTATACATGGAAATTATGAATTATGTCAAAAATATTTTGAACTCTAACCATCATTGGATAGTACTACACCTTGAAAGAAGAAGGTTAGCTTGTAAACCATCATTCAAAAATTCTAACTCTGAATCAATAAACATTTGATTCATCTATCACAACTTTAACATTGACATTTATATTTCTTAGGTATCCACGTAGAGACCTTCAGAGGTATGTCAATTTCTTAAGTTTTAAACAAGTGGGTTTTTGGATGCAAGTAGTTGTTGTGTACTGACTTTATCAATGCAAGCTGCTAACATGGAGGAAATGATCTCTATCCATATAGATTGGTTTCTATTTTTAGTAGTCAATTGCACTTATATTAGCTATATACTTGAATATTGATTAAATGAACTTGTGACCCAAGTCTCTAGCTACAACAACCATTGAGTCAAAAACACCTCTGTTTGATAGTATTACACACATGAACTAACATGATTTTAATGCCCAAAATATTTCTAATCCATACATATGTGTCGATGGATATGCGAAATCTAAGTGAATGACGTCGTTTACAAAGTTATATGCATGCAGTCCAGATTGCTCGTATAATTCTTGCTGATTATATGGGGCGCCCTATCCCCAGGTTTTTGTTGATTCTTAAAAAACTAATGAAATCTTGAGTGCACATATGAAGGAATCGCAACAAATCATATCAAGGTTTATATTTTACAGTTCTTGATTTGTACTCACCAATCTACATCATACGCGGAATGAACTTTCATGGTGTCTGTGCATTAACCAGTGACATTGTGTCTTTATTTGGGTGCCAAAATCTCCCACATACTCAAGCTTATATGCTTTTTTAGCTTTTCTTTCATTCTGAGTCTTTGTTGGCCGCCAGTCCATTCTATTCTCTTACTGACGAGTATCTTAACTTCTATCAAAGCTATGATATCATATCTTACTGCAAATCTGGAAAAGGACAAGATAATACATGTGCATTTTTGTGGTACAACCAACTTGGACTATGTAAACCCCAAGTGTGCAAGTGAAAACATGAAGTTGATAGGGCCTTAAGCTAAGTCTACTTTATAGGGCCTTAAGCTTGACCTTCGCATATGCTAAAGCTTTGATTGAATTCGTTGTCCCAATGGGTAGATAGTTCTCTAAAATGTGCTTGATAGTGATATGACAGTTACACACATTTACTAGATATTGCTTGAAGTCTGTATTTATCAATTATTGCTTGAAGCCTATTTCCTTCAAAATAAACGCACTTATTGCTTGAAGCCTGCGTCCTTCAGGTTGTGGTAATTGGTTCTTACACTTGCTAATAGCATTCGCTTGTAGGTTTTTAACACTGCACCTGCCAAATGCATCTGCTTGAAAAACTTCATTCATTGTTGATGTCATACATCTGCCATTTGCATTTACTTGGAAAGATTTTCAATTTTTTTTTTGTGTCCTTACATCTACCATTGCATTAGCTTGAAAAATTTCTTCTTTAGAATTTATGGCACAGTTTTGTATTTTCCAAATGCATTTGCTTGAAATTTTATGTCTTTTCAAATTTATGCTTGCCGATTGCATTTAGCATTAAAATCTTTTTGATACATGTTGTCGTTGTTGACTTTACACCTACTGTGCACACACATGCAAGTTTATGAAACCATACCTTCCAGTTACATTAATTGTTACAAATATTATCCCTAGGATAGCGATATAATCAGTTATTGAATGATCAACAAGTATGGTCAGCAAGTGGTCTGTAACTTGAATGTTAGTAGGTGTCTAAGTTGTTTACTATTTATGGTTCAACTTGCTGTAAAAATGACAATATAATCCTTATGATGGTGTCCTTGTTCATCAACCAGTGGTTAGATGCATTATGAACTAAATCTTATTGCGCATTGATTGGTATTCTGACCGCTTTTGTGCCATAGCTTTTGACATTGATATTGTTTTCCTTTGTTGTCCTTGGCACCGCCTATGAGGTGAAGAGTCATTTAATGTTGATTAGAAGCATTTCATATTAGTTGAAAGCATTTAAATTTTTCTTGTCTACTCGTTGACTTCTAGCTAAGGTATTATGTCCAACAGATTACTGCCTTGCCTATGCTTTTACCTATTTATTGCTCATTCTTTCAGGTTATACCTCAAGTGTTGTTAGCAAGGTGCATCATAAAAATCTATCTTTGGGCATCATTCCTTCTAATGTGAATCAACATACAAATATTGCATAAGTTCAATATTAGTAAGTGATAAAGCATGAGTCATTTATAAATGTTTCTTTTATTATCACGATCATCCAAAATCATTTATCTTTTCGATTGAGATTATGCTATTATTTGAAGTTAATGATCAAAACTAATGTAATGATCCTCACATGATTATCTTTTTGTTGGAATAGGTGTTAAGGATAACGAAGGACAAGGAAGGTAAAAGAAGGAAAGCAAAGGAGGATAACGAAGGAAAAAGAAGGAAAGCAAAAGGTGAAAACAAAGGAGAACACAGAAAATCGAAGAAGGAAGATGAAGGAAAACGAAGCATGAGGATGATATTTTGAAAGATCAAAGTGTTTTTTTAAACACTTCTTCAAGAAATTGTTATCTTTTCTTTCTTAGAACACTAATGTCATTTGGGTTTAAAAATAATCTTTCAATTTCTTCTTGCAAAGGATAAAATGAACATTAGGAATGCAACTTACTAGTTTTTGTTTCTTTGATTAACAATTGAACAAAGTATCTCTCACTCGTCTTTTGGTGCTTAAAAATAACTCACATTTTGCTTTGTGGATTTAAAAAGAAAAAGTGAAACTTTGTTTTTCGTGAAGGCTTACTTAAACTAAAGGCATTGAAAAAGGACGTATGCGCTTCTCTCGCGCTTTATAGAGATCTTCAGAATCAAAATGCCTTTTTCATGACTTTAGGGTAAGATAAAAAATCACCTCCACACTTTGATTTGGGTTTAAAATTGAACAAGATCTTGTGTGAGTGTGAGTGGGGGCATTATCACGTATATTCTCTCTCTTTGTTGTCATCAAAGATTAATCGAGTTATGGATTTTGTCTTTACTCACTTTTGTTTATCCTAGAGGGCTTGCCTTGGAGAAAAAGTACTCACCCAAGGGAACGAATCAACCGGTAATGTTCACTCTAAAGCCAAGAGTATTTCTAACTGGGATATAAATGTGGGTATTGGAGTAAATTCCAATATCACGCAGTTGATTCTGACAAGATGGATCCGAAAGGGGACTCTTGCTGTATGGGTCAATCTCCATGAACGAAAAGTCCTTATTAAAACCCATGTGCTAGAATTTTCCAAAATCCTTTAATCTATTTGTTGGTGCAAGAATGGTCGTTCTGAAGCCGCCCCACACTTTTACTATCTTTTAGTAGAAATGGAAAGCATGCCATGGGAGTTTCATGGGTGTTGATGCTTGGCTGCCCCGATTGACATTAATGAGTCGTGGAGGGGAGCCAGTGGGGTCAAGCATCTAACCATTCACTAAAGATAACTGTAGCTAGACTTGTCCAAGTGGGAACCCAACAAATATTGTCTTGCACATCCATAGGGTTGTACTTATTCTTGGGTTACAGAATGCATTGCTTGATCAAAAACATCTTGAAAACAAACACTTAACATCATCATCCAAATTTCAAACCCTTTTGGAGACAAATACCATTGACTCAATCCATATGTTATTGCTTTCCCTTGGGATTCACATCCTTAGAGGTTTCTAAACATTGGATTACATCTCGATTTTTCTACTTAAGTAAACAATAGGTAAACCCTTGCCTTGAGTTCATCAAATTTCCACATAACATACTTTATGGGGTTTGAAGAAATTAAGACATTGGACATCTTAGTTTGAAAACTTAATCAAAGAAAGTGTTTTTGGTAAAATGAAGCCATTAAGCAAAGCTAAGCAAAATGAACTTTCATGTGTGTTGAAGCCTCACAATTCTTGAAAAAGTCCAAAATAAAAATCATTGGTTGGAAATGTATGTCCAAATTGAATCATTCTTTGGTTATAAAGGTCTCTAGGAAGCATTTGCATGTTCTTCAATACCTAGGTCTAGGAAAACACAGTGTCTTTTTTAGGTTCATCTTAGGATCAAAGGAAAATCAAAATATTTTTTCATCCATCCTTCAAAACATCAAAACAAACATCATCTCATCATCACCTTTTGGAAAATCTTGAAATCATCCTTAATGCTAGGATTTTTGGCAAAATCAAAATCATCAAAATCCTTGAGACTAATTCCTTGAAAACATTATCAAAATCACCTTTGGATAGGTATGTGTAGATGCATCCTTTTGCATATGTTTAGTCAAAGTTATCAAAATCATCTTGTTTAGCTTAGTATATGTAGATGAATCCTTCTTCATATGCTTAGTGAAACTATCATCTTGTTTGGATAGGTGTGGGTAGATGCATCCTTCTCCCCACAAATATTCAAATTATCATCCTTTGAATAAATCTATCCCTTAGATAATCATCCAACATCTTAGGGTCTATTCATTCAAAATCAAAAGCAATCAAAATCAATGAAAATCAAGGACAATCCAAAATCCAAAATCAAATCAAAATCAAAAT